>BOPN01000842.1:240725-248225 GCA_017312705.2 Penaeus japonicus | reverse complement strand
CAGCTGGCAGTGATGAGGCCTGGAGCACAATTCAGCAGAAAGCTCTAGAGAAAGCACTGAAGCAGTTTCCAAAGGGTACCGACCAGAGATGGGATAGAATTGCAAAAGCTGTACCTGAGAAGGCCAAGGTAATGGCTGCCATATCAAAGCTTAGTTTCTTCTTCTTCTTTATCTTCTTTCTTTCCTATTTCTTTTTTCCTTTTTCTTTTTCTTTTCCTTTTCCCTTACCTTTTTTTTTTTTCTTTTCCCTTTCCATTCTTTTCTTTTCTCTAATGTTTGAATATTACTTGTTTTTGTTTTGTTTTTTTTTGGGGGGGCTGCTTATGATGTTGATACACAGGGCAGGTTTTAGACTTATCTCTTTTTGTAATAGCTGATTATGGAATGTCACAAATAAATTTAGAATAAATGTTTTGTTTCTCATGTTATCCACTCAGTTTTTTTTTAATCATGGGAAAGGGTACCATATGTTCTACTCTTTAATTAGAATTGAAAAAGGAAAAAAGAATAATTAAGAAGTAAAATATGAGAGTAACACAGAGAGTCAATGACAAGAACAAGTGGCATCACTTTCACTCCATTGCTCACTATCTTAATATCATGATTCGGCCCACAGGAGGACTGCATGCTACGCTTCAAATTCCTGGCAGAGAAGATTCGCAAGAAGAAGGAGGAAGCTGAGAAACAGACAGACGATGACCAGCCCAACGAAGAGCAACCCGAGAATGAGCAAGAAGAGGAACTGGAAGAGGCAGAACTTGTGTGTAAACCTGGCAGTAAAACTAACTTCAGAAAAACAAACAGCACAAAGGGAAATGCCTTACCAGGAGACGACAGAGAGGTAGTTAGTCTAGTCCAAAGTGCGGAAGGAGAAGAGGAGAATGACGAGTGACGTTAGATTCCTAGGTAAACAGCAGTTATATTTACTTCTCCTTAGAGAGTTGTTATATTTTGATACAGTGTTACACGTAGGGTAATTTATACAACTTTAGATAGGATGAAATGATGACATTTGTATGACAAGGTGCTGGAGATTGTGTAGAAAATATTGTGTTGGAGAATAAACCCATTGTATTTTACACCAAGTTAAAGGCTTACATTGATACCATGCAGTTGATAAATAAATATCTCATTTTGGATGACTTAGAAAAATAGAGTGAAAGACAGGATGTATTATGTACTCTGTTAACATAATTTGATGTGCACTTTAACATATTTTACATTGCTTTTTCTCTATCTTCTTGAATTTTCCTTTTTCTTACTAAAAGAAAATTTTCAGTTCAAAAAAGATTATGAAAAAGGGTTATTAAAACAAGAGTCTTTTTTTAAGAAAAGAAAGTGATGTGTTGAACATTAAAATGGTTGAAATATCCCTTTTAAATGAGAAATGTTAAACTTAAACACTGTAAATGTGGAATGATTATTAAAAAGAAAATTGGTTTTGAAATTCATAGATCTGAATTAATATCTGTGTTATTCCCCAAATTTAAGATATTTAGCATTTCTTGAATTAGAAATTAGTGTCTATTTTTTCATATGTGTGCATGAAAGCCTGTAGGTCTATAGATAGAACTTAGAAGACCATTCATTTCATATCACTTTTCTCCTTAGTTCACAGACATTTATATATTGTATATACACATTTATATATCATGACATTTTTATGAGTTTGTTATAAATGCAAAAATAAAAGATTTCTGAAGTCATAATGCCTAATATAGACTTTTTGTTGTCATGACAAATTATTTCGCTACAGCCAAATTTGCTTTGGATTTGTGTTATTGAGAAATGTTAATTTTTCATTTCTATTGATATTTTATACTATTTTGATGAAAATGGAGTGACTTGTTTATTTACAGAATTGCAGGTTTATTTATTATTTGTAATTCTGTTATTCTTTCTCTTAGATTATTTCTCAGATGAGAAAATGCCCGTTGAATGTCAGTAATATGATTATTATTGTAATCACACTCTTAGCCATCTTCAGATACAATATGGTGCTATAAAAGGTTTTATTCAATAATGCCCATTTCTCCTAAGCAAGTGGAATACCTTTGATGTGTAGAGTCATGAAAACTCTTTATAAGAGTTTTTACAATAGAGTCAGATGTAGTCTGTGACACCATGGAGCTCTGTCAGAATTAATGTAGGAGCATCTTGTACTTTTATATTTGCCAAGTCAGAATCTTACCATAAAAAGTGTCTATTTGTGGCTATGTATATGTGTATGTATGGATATAGATATTGTGTAATGGACGAGTATGGATAAGTTGATTTGTGTATGGATATTTCTAGACTGGTACAAATGCCTCTCTTGTCTAATATCTTTTAAAAACTCTTTATGAATGAGAATGTCTGTCTTATGATGCAAGTGAAGGTGCACTGAATTCATTTTGACCCTTCGAAGAGCAATGAAAAACTAAGAGTTGAGTGTGTTTGAATGTAAGAGGACATATAGTTCACTTTGAGCAATAAGGATGACCTATACAGTCACTATTGATAACTGCAACTTGGGAGCCACAATGTTATACACATTTAGACACTTACATGTAAGTACTGTTTATCCATATAAACAAACACATTAACACGCTGAGTCTTGCAGTTTATGCACATACTGTATATATGAGTAATTTATCTTTTGTCTTTCTTTCTTTCCATCAAGATCAATCTTTATACAGTCATGCTCACACATTTATCTGGTACCCTAGTCAGTTTAAGAGACAAATATTGAATCAAATATGTTTTATGAATTTTTACTACTATACTTTTTTTTTTTTATATGTCTTGTACACACTTCTTTGTACATTTATGCTTAACATCATTCAAGTTATATTCAAATCTGTTATATTTATAGTCTGTTTTTATTCCCAATGATACAATCTCTTGATATTTGCCATTAGTGTGTGCTTGAACTTTCACACATAAAAGCTATGGTAAATGTTGTAGGTACTTTTGGTGGTGGAAGAGCTCCCTCAGTGAGTTGGCATTGCAATGAAAGCAGCACAGCAGAGGTATTATTTCACGCATTTTTATGGGAATTATTACCATTATGTTTTCTACTGATTATAATTTTGTCATCATCTTTGTACTGTGAAAGAAAATAAAGAATAATAATTTTTTTTATGTATTTATATAATGTTTTCTATGTAATAAGGCTGCTTCCCAAGGGTTATATATATCATATATATTCTATGATTATGGTATGCTTATTGAATATCTGCTTTTTATATATGACAGAAATGGTTTCAAGTGCTTCATAGGAAAAAAAAGGTACATTATATAGGTAGTCTTTTACTATTAAAGCTTATTTCTTCAAAAATTCAGTATGAAACGCACCTACAGCCACCATCCCATTTAACACTAAATGAAATGAATATAATGAAACACCTGTAGGTCATTAACTCTAAGCACCTAGTTGGTTTAATTTACAAGATCACATGTGCATAAGTAATGACTATCTACAAACATCTGGTGTAGACACTCAAATATAGAAGTTGAATATGCAATTTCAAAGAAGAAAATAGAGATGGCTGCTATATTATACTCTTCTTTTTAAAGTTTAATATGAATCTTTCACCAAATGCTGACTGGCTGGTAGATGAATGCGATATGCAACATGAAATACACACATCCTCATCAAGTACTTAAGGTGTCAAAATGAAGGTATTCTGGCAAGCCATGAGAATTGCTGATTTCTATACACCTCTATAGTCATATTGAAATAGTTTGTAACACAAAACCCATCTCTTTCAAATGCAAAAAAATAATTTTCCTCATTGTTACTTGCCTATTTTAGCGCATTCACGACAGGACGTATTTTCACCTACTCCCACATACGCTGGGAAGATAACAAGCGCAAGATGCTTCATGCCAGGCTGTTTTCTCGCTGCGCGGGGCCACGCTAATCATCTCAGAACGTTTTTCACCCACTCTATTCTTATGGTTTTCATGAATGCATCTACAATGTAAAGGCACATTAAAATATTGCCATGTTCAGAGGAGTTATTTTAGTCGAAAAACATGTTACAGTAATGCCTTTTTAGTTTTATTTTATTGAACTTTGCCTATATTTTTCACTTCTAGTGAAAATACCACAGGAAAGTGGAAGCAATATCTTAGTGGGGCATCAAATAACATGTTTTTTTGTTTTTTTTCCAAAAGTTCAAGAACAATATGAATAATCATACATGTACATGAGCATGTACATGTACCTCATGACATCACGGGACATATTCAACAAATTAGAAATAGTATTGCATTAGTAATTTTTTACATTATTTTATTCCTTGGCCTAACACATTTGATTTTACAATAGTTTTTTGACACGGATCTTTCTATTCAACCAATCAAGAAGCAGAAATTGCCATGATGTCATCAATATCGCATAGTTTTCTGTGACGTCATTTTCCTTTAACATTATATAATTTTATGAGATTCAAACACCTAAATTAAAGCAACAGTCTAAGAAATTATGTAAAATGATTATATTTGAGAACAATCTAGCGATCTATTGCTGCCGTTTCAGGACATCACATGGGTCCCTGGATATTTTTTGACCACATGATAGGACGTCAAGCGGCGCGAATTGGTTAATTATGATTTACGATTCATTTAATTTACATTTCACAATTCAATTATTTATAATTTAGATTCTTAAGACAAGATCTAACATTCAACTATTACCAGTGACATTTTTAATATTTCACATTTATGTAGATAAGGGCCAACTTTTTTCACATTTCAACTTTCACTAGTTTATGTGTCAAAATTCCTGTAATCTCAAGTCATAAATTAATCAAAGGTATCTAGTAAAATACAATGTCTTGACAGAATTATTTATAAAATATAACAAAACCATCTGTGAACTAGTATTAAAAGCAATTTAAGTTATGATATAAACATGATGTCTGTGCTATATTCTCTGATGACAATGATTTGCTGTTAAGCATAAACTACCTGTGGTCTTTATTATTGTGCATTACATTATTATGCCTATCTCTACTACTTCCTTTTAAATATTCCTTCTTTCCTATACACTAACAAACAGTCCCTCTGCTATTTACTAACACCTATCTATCTAAATTGGTCACACCTCAAACCAACTTTAACTGAATATTTCTATAAGTACAGAAAAAAATTTAATACAATTTTCCTTTAGTTTAGCAGATGTGATTTCATAATGCCTATTCCTCCTTCATAAAGCATATATTCTGATAGAGATTTGCAAGACTAATAATTACAGTACATAGTGATAATATGGAAACATACAAATAAGTGAATACAATCTTCTAAATACAGTTGTAGAAATAAATTTCCTGTACTGCCTTTGGTAAGCCAAGTGAATAGAGTTTGACAAGTGTGATTGGTGGAGCATAGTTGAAACTAATGTTTAATATGTGCTGCTTTTGCTTTATTCAACCACCTACTTTTAGCAAATATCACCCTAAAGAACACAAACTAATCAAAAGAAGTACAGGAACTCCTCTCTCCAACACTCCTAAGAGCCATTCCTTACTAAACACTAAAGTAGTTGGTTGGACTGACCTGAAAAATGTGTATTAAGTTACATTTATAATGATCTATCTAAACATTTAAATCCATAACATAATAAATGCATTTTATGCTGATAGAGATTCAGCACTTCAACAAAACAGGGATTGGAAGCTTTTGATATTTGCACAAAGATAAAAAGTTGGTAAATATTGATATGACTAGGCTATAGAATATTATTCAGGCAAAATTTTCAATAAAGCTACTTTCTTCTTTCCAGAGAATGAGTCATCTGGCTATCCACTCTCTCTTTCTTACCTTAACCTTTTACTGCAATTACAGGTAATCAATATTGTATGATGCACTTGCCTACCATTTGATCCCTTAGCCAACTGTGCTATAACAACATTAAGCAGTCTGTGATCTTATTGTACTGGTTTGAACATAGTGAAATGCATTTGTGAATAAAAATACACATGAAAAAATGTGAAACTTTCATATGGTCTGACACAAGAAAAGAAATGCTGTTATGTTGTGCACATACAAACTCTTACCTTTACATACATAAAACTTACATAGACTTTTGTTACAGCAACTACACCAAACACTTCCAAAACTTCACTTATTTATGAAAGTGATGAGCACCATTTGTGATGAATGGATAATGTGCCATTGAACAGCATCATTTTCCCCAGTTCTGTTTCATATCAATGCTATTCCTGCCCAACAAGTCTATCAAGCTAATTTCTAAATGTCTGAAGCAGGGTGTAATCAATCTTATCCAACTGTCTCATCTAAAGCATTACTACTGCAAGCCTACACTCAGTTTGGAATTTGGAATTTCCTTTATGTTTTACAAAATTTGTACCTCTCCAGTGGTGAAATGAGAAGCAAAGCTTACCAAATTCAACAGACAGCATGAAATCCATTTGAAATGTCTTAGACTCCATTGAAATGCATAGTTGTTTTTATTAGTAAAGTAAGGTGAAAGTATATCAGTTATATGGTAATTATCCAGTATAGCACTGCAGAGGCCACAGCATTGCCTGATATAACAATCCTCAGAATTGTGTAAGCTGTTGTGAGCTTACCTTTATTTGTGCAGATTATTTTTTCACACAATAGTGCTGTTTGATGCACTCTTTATGACCATTACCTTTTTTTTTTTTTTTCCACGTAGTTCTATTCTGATTAATTACGAATAATGTGTAAATAAGTGAACAGTAACAACAATTAAATGGCGATAAATGTAGTGCTACATCATAGTGATACTGACCTTATAAAATTATAAATATTTCTAATCTGCAAAGTCAATTTGCTAACATAATTTCACAAAAGCAGACCTGAATAACTCAATATTTTCATGAGCATATTTTCTACCAAATAAATAAACATTCATTCTCTTTTTACCATACTTCCTTGATAAATATGCCTCATATACTACAGCTCTTATCGCCTTAAAAATATTTGATGAAAGCTGATTGTTTCTGCAATTATGCATGCAACATTACCCTCTCACAACCATTACCTGAACTCCTTAAAAAGTTCTAATATTTGGTATCAGACACAACTGAGAATCCCCTTTACTTTGAGAAATAAAAGGATACTCACATGACATTACATAAATAAATTAATCATTTAACGTTCAGATGCTCACAATTCATCATGTGCAAATGACTTGAGAATATTTAATCTGCCCTCCATCTCATCTCTCTTTTCCTTCGTAATCTGTCCCGCCATTACTCCTCTGACCCTCGTCTTCTCAAGATCTATGAAGTCGCTCCCCTTTTCAATGACACGTCGCATAACCTTGACGTAGGTTTCAGCAATCTTCTGGTCAGACTGGCTCTTGATTTTGTCCCATTCATCCTCGGCCTCTCTAAGGAGACTCTTTCTCTCGTTCAAGCTTTCCGTAGCAATGAACTTGTCAGCAATGCGGTCGAAGATTTCCAGGCAGCCCTGCAGCCCAATGTAGACCTCAGAGTGTCTTCGGATGAACTTCTTCAGCTC
>BOPN01000842.1:200725-225725 GCA_017312705.2 Penaeus japonicus | reverse complement strand
GCAGAGTTATGCAACCAAAGAAAAACTTTCCTTGTACAGTTGAAGAGAGACCACTAAAAAAATATATGCCCCCGAGGTTTTACTTTCACGTGGATTTCATACGTTATTACTTGGTTGTCGAGAGAGAGAGAGATAGATAGATAGATAGAGAGATAGAGAGAGAGAGAGAGAGAGAGAGGAGAGAGAGAGTTTATTGAGATAAGTGGTTCTATCTCAACCCCAAGAGGGTGAGAGTGAGTGAGTGCATTAGTGTATACTAGATTGTATTTGTATGTATTTGCTTTTCAGTTTATCCTTATTTACAAAAAAACAACACTAACTCCACTTACCCCGCCGAACAAAGTGTTCCATTTAGAACTTCGCCATATATGTCAAATCTCAAACACATAGCAACTGCATCGCAAGGAGAACGAAACAGCGTATAAAGAGTGCAGTCATGTTTTTATTATGTCTTATTTCTTATTATTCTTTCGCAAAAGCATGACTTTCTTTTTACAGCGCTATAAACCAGAGACACATCTCATCTCTGAAAGATGTGAAGGTAAACTAACATGAAAACTGTTTTCTTAAACTTACACATCCTTACAAGCCATACCTCTGAAATGAGATACGTCCGGGAGGGCTTTTAACACAGACTGTAGTAGATTGATCATAACATCGCCAAATATGTTCTAATATGTTTGTGAAGAAAGAGATAAAATAAAAATACATCACCTATAAGTGAACAGATCTTTGATAAGTATAAGACATAATTTCTCTCTGGCGATGTAGTATCAATTTAATCCTATGATTAATTACATGTTCATATAAGGTTTTGTCTTATAGGAACTAATTTTGTAAAAATTACTCATCCTTAAATGTCTCTATTATTTACGAAACAATCTAGCATATCTAATGCATTTTGGATACTTTGTAAGTCTTGTAAATATCGTAAAATGTTTACCTTTCGTATAATTTGCCTCTTATTTTGGGACAAACGAAGCGCATGTATTCACAAACACTGAAATATGTGAGAACTAGAAAGGAAAAACAACCGCATTAAAAAGAAAGAGACAAGGTCCGCAACATTTCGAGAAATCATAAACTATTCCCCAAACTATTTCGGTGAAACTGAATAACCTTTTTTGGGGGGTTCCCTCTTGGAAAGGAAACGGACGGGACTCAAAACGTCACAATGGTTGTCTGTGTTTGTTGTGTTTCTGTATGTGTATGCTTGTGTGTATGTGTGTGCTCTTTTAATTTAGGAATAATGAAGTTATTAATTTCTCTTTAATCTTGACATTAGAATGAAAGAAATTATCTTTAAAAATTGTTCGATCAATAATGCCGTGTTATCAGTGTGTAATATTTTGAAATACTTTGTAATTATCTTGTTTATGATGATTTTAATAACATAAAACAATACATATATATATATAAGTATTTTTTTCAGTTATTAACAATAATATATCAGTATCAATCAGCATTCAGTACAATAGTAATTTGATGCAATTGTGTGAAAAAGAAGAAGAAAAAGGAAAGAAAATGAAAGAAAATGGGAGAGAGAAGATGAGGAAAATTATATAAAGTAGTTGAAATAGCAGAATAAAATAAATGGAAGAACATGGAGAAGAGGAGAGACGAAAGGTGAAAAAACAAAAAACAAACAATGAAGATGTAAGTTGAAGACAAACAAAGAAAATAGATAAAAGTAATAAAAAAACAAAGAATAAGAAAACGAAATGAATAAGGAAACAAGACAAAAAAAAGGAGCTTGGAAAAGTAACCATACAGTCTCTCTCTCTCTCTCTCTCTCTCTTTCTCTCTCTCTCTCTCTCTCTCTCTCTCTCTCTCTCTCTCTCTCTCTCTCTCTCTCTCTCTCTCTCTCTCCCTTTCTCTCTCTCTCTCTCTCTCTCTCTCTCTCTCTCTCTCTCTCTCTCTCTCTCTCTCTCTCTCTCTCTCTCTCTCTCTCTCTCTCTCTCTCTCTCTCTCTCTCTCTCTCTCTCTCTCTCTCTCTCTCTCTCTCCCCGCACACACACACGCAAAGCGGATGTATCGCAGGGCGTGCTTTGGGATGGTATCAGTACTCCCTGATCGTCACAAATCCAAGGACACTTTCGGTTTCGCTCTATGCCTAACCTGTAAGCCTATGAAGGAAGAGAAAGAGACATATGGCGGGTAATATTTTAGCATATAATTCCGTCTTGAAGTTTATATTTCTAAAACGCGTTCTTTTCTTTCACTAAATCAGAAGTCTGTCATTATATGAGTAATGACGTCATTCATCTCATCCGACCTTCGCCCCTCCCCCCCCCCCCCACACTTCCTCCCCCGAGTCAGGTCAAAGGCATTTCTCCCTCGACCTTTCACTCACCACTCGAGTCCAGTTCGTGACCTCGAAGGCGCCGAAGACAAAATTCCCCCTCGTTGAAAAATTCCCCTCAGCGAAATGAAAAACCTTCGTCGGAATTCCCCGATCGGTTTCTTGTTTATCTTCCTGTCTCCCCTTTTTTTCTTTCTCTCTCTCTCTTTGTGTGTTTATGTTCTTTTTTTTTTCTTTTCGTTTATTTGCTTTGCTTTATCCTCCTTCTATCCTCTTCTTCCTTTCTATTATTTCCTTTTCTTGCTCTTGATTTCCATTTTCTGAGTCTTGTCCTCCTTCGCCTTCACCCACTCTTCTTTCCCTCCTTCTTCTTTACCCTCTCCATACTCCTTCTTCTCAATCCCTTCCTCCTTCCTCCTCCTAATTCACCCCTTCCCCGTCGTCCTCCTCTTCTTCTCCTCCTCCTTCTCCTCTTTTTCTTCTTCCTTCCCCTCCTTTTTCTCCTCTCCCCCGTGTCCCTTCCCCCCCCCCCCCTCCTCCTCCTCCTCCTCCTCCTCCTCCTTCTCCACCTCCTCCTCCTCCTCCTCCTCCTCCTCCTCCTCCTCCTCCTCCTCCTCCTCCTCCACCTCCACCTCCACCTCCACCTCCACCTCCACCTCCACCTCCACCTCCACCTCCACCTCCACCTCCACCTCCACCTCCACCTCCTCCTCCACCTCCTCCTCTTCCTCCTCCTCCTCCACCTCCTCCTCCACCTCCTCCTCGCCGCCCACCACTCTGACGTCACATCCCAACCACTCACTCTCCCTTCGCTATAAATCGAGTGTTGTGTCGAGTTCCTCACAAGAACTTTCTCTCTCGCAGCCCGGAGAGTGTCTCGGGTCGGTTAGTCTAGTGTTACTCGGTGTGGTGAGTGGACGGCCGCCGGGTGGAAGAGTATATTGCGCAGACGGACTGGAGGAAAGACTTTCGATTTTATTCGGAGAGACGGTTAGTCTGGATGATTTTTGTTGTTGTTGTTGGTGGGTTTTATTTTGGTTTGGTTTGTTGGTATGTAGGGAGATGTGCTTTAAGTTTTATAATTATTGTGATAGTGATGAACAACAAATTACTCTATAGACAGTAGTTATTAGAAGAAGAAATATCGTTAGCATATTCGTCCTTTAATCTACTGATGTGATGCCCCGATGCCTGCTGGAGATCTGCCTCGAGCGAAAACACGAGTCGAACATGTTTCGCGAATCCAGCTTGGGTGTGACACGAGGAATTTTTGAACGATAATTGATCTGCTACGTTTTCCTTTCTCATTTTATAAAATTTATATAAAAAAAAACATAAACGACTACAGACAAAACGAATTTTCCTTAAAATATGAAAAGAAATTATTATAAAATCATCATATTACAAGAAAACGATCGAGTTGAGCCTTTTATTTAATTTGATTTCATTCAACTTCAATATCATATCGGTTCATCCTAAATTCATTTCTTTTTCTTTTTTTTTTATAATGATATCAGTCACGCCAGAACGTGCTCCAGATGTCTTGGTCTGAGGACTCTGGAAATAGCTGTTTACTTTCACTTAAATGCATTTGCTAGAACGTCGAGGGACAGAACTGTTTTCGTGCATATTTTCGAAGTGGAGGGAGAGAGAGAGAGAGAGAGAGAGAGAGAGAGAGAGAGAGAGAGAGAGAGAGAGAGAGAGAGAGAGAGAGAGAGAGAGAGAGAGAGAGAGAGAGAGAGAGAGAGAGAGAGAGAGAGAGAGAGAGAGAGAGAGAGAGAGAGAGAGAGAGAGAGAGAGAGAGAGAGAGAGAGAGGAGAGAAAGGAGAGAGAGAGAGAGAGAGGGAGAGAGAAAGAGAGGGAAAGAGAATGAGAGAAAGAGAGGGAGAGAGAGGAGAGAGAGAGAGAGAGAGAGAGAGAGAGAGAGTGAGAGGGGGGGAGGGAGGGAATGAGAAAGAGAGAGAGAGAGAGAGAGAGAGAGAGAGATAGAGAGAGAGAGAGAGAGAATGAGAGAGAGAGAGGGGGGGGAGGAGGGAGAGGGAGCTAGGGAATGAGAGAGAGAGAGAGAGAGAGAGAGAGAGAGAGAGAGAGAGAGAGAGAGAGAGAGAGAGAGAGAGAGAGAGAGAGAGAGAGAGAGAGAGAGAGAGAGAGAGAGAGAGAGAGAGAGAGAGAGAGAGAGAGAGAGAGAGAGAGAGGACGGAGAGAGAGAGAGAGAGAGAGAGAGAGAGAGAGAGAGAGAGAGAGAGAGAGAGAGAGAGAGAGAGAGAGCACGAACGGGGGAGAGAGAACCGGAGAGAAAACGGAATGATCTAACCCAACCTGACCGGAACGGCGAATCACAGAAAGCAACCAAATTCACGAACAAATACCAACAAAGCAAACACACACACCAAATAACAACAACAACAACAACGACAACATTATTCAATAAATCAATCATGAAAAAAAACTTCGGTGAGAGTAGTAAGAAATTTAACTTTGCAATAACATACGATAGCAAACGGCACAACAAATTCCCTCGTTATCTAATTTGATAAGTGTATCTTAATTTGCATAGAAAATAGAACTAGGTGACGTTATTAGAGTGGATATCCTGTTTGTTTAATAAAGGTTCATTTTACATAAACTAATATCGTTATGTGTGTAAAAATAATTTGATGTTTAACTAGTTGAAAGAGAATCACTTTAGAAATTAATGATTTAGTTCCATTAATTCGTATATTTGTTTTGGAATATATATTGTTAAAGAAGTATGGGAATTACTAATAGCTTCTGATTTTATGATTAGCAGTTGTTTTCTTTGTTCTTTTTGAAGTGATGTCCTTTTTTAGATCACTTTCTGTTCGGTTGAAATCTCCAGCAGTAACTGTCGGTGGAGAAAAAGTAATGATTATTTCAAATTTAATTTCGTGTTTTGGTATCATTGTCATTTAGTGATATTTGGATATTTGGATCAAAACTCATCATCTTCATTACCATCACCATCATTATTAGCATCATCACCACTATAGCCCTCATCATCATCACATTAATCACCATCATTACCGTTATCATCATTATCAAATACTAATTATCTAGAGTAAAAAACATTTCATCATCTCAGCTTATTTTTAGCCAGAAGAGACTAATTGATAAAAAGATATAATTGAATTAATTGCAAAATTGATCCTTTAGTGAACTGAACAGTTGACTGCAAAATCTACAGTTGAATTTTCAAGCCGGTTAGATATGTGAGTAGTAAAAATAATAATGATCATATCATGTTAATTCCAGTAACAGTCATACTAGTTAGTAATGATGGTAATGATAATGATACTAATAACAACAATAGTCATAACAATGATAATAATGATAATAGTAATAATGACAATGGCGATAATAATAAACTTATAATGAACAGAAAGTAATATTTTCTACCATTTTGTTAGATATAACTCCCCTCTACAGAATGAAAGAACGTGTAATGATAATAAAGACAGACAAGGAAAATTCCAATTAAAGACGAATTTCCATGAAAACAGGTTCAAAGGGAAGAACAGGCACACGGTCAAGGTAAAAGCACTGGACCAGAATTCCGTTATAGTTCAAAGATCGCAAAACAGATTCATAAAGAGGAAACTAGATCAGAAAAAGGGCATATAAATCGCGGAATGCACGTGATGCAACAAGATAAGAAAAGGAACATGTAAATCCCGTGAAATGTCTGACGCAAGTGTCATTATCCACGCCCCTTTGACCTCGCTCCTCTGTATAATCTTTCTCTTTGCCCCTCTTTCTCTCTCTCTCTCTCTCTCTCTCTCTCTCTCTCTCTCTTCCTCTGTCTCGTCCCCCCCCCCCTTCTCTCTCTCTTGTCTCTCTCTCTCTCTCTCTCTCTCTCTCTCTCTCTCTCTCTCTCTCTCTCTCTCTCTCTCTCTCTCTCTCTCTCTCTCCTACCCTCCCTCCCTCCCTATTTCCGTGCCTCTCTCCCTTCTCCTACCCTCCCTCCCTCTTTCCATCCCTCTCTCCCTTCCTCCCCCCCTCCTACCCTCCCTCCCTCTTTCCATCCCTCTCTCCCTCCCTCCTACCCTCCCTCCCTCCCTCCCTCCCTCCCTCTTTCCATCCCTCTCTCCCTTCCTCCCCCCCTCCCTCCCTCCCTCCCTCCCTCCCTCCCTCCCTCCCTCCCTCCCTCCCTCCCTCCCTCCCTCCCTCCCTCCCTCCCTCCCTCCCTCCCTCCTTTCTAATTTTCCCTACGGGAGTGAAAATAGTCTCCTATAATGGGTTATTGTTGCTGCCGTAGACAACGCCCACGGTAAGGGTTATTAAGGAAATGGGTTTTTAATCACACGAGAACAGCGTCCGATTTATGATGCAGAGAAAAAGAAAGAGAAAGAGAGAGACAAGCGGGTGGGGGCGAAAGAGAAAGAGAGAAAGAGACACCACAGAAGGAACCTTTCGATTGTCAAGTGCGAGAGAGAAAGGTGAGGAAACGCCTTCAGAATGTGATCGAGGAAGAGGGAGAGGGAGAGAGAGAGAGAGAGAGAGAGAGAGAGAGAGAGAGAGAGAGAGAGAGAGAGAGAGAGAGAGAGGAACGAATGGAGAGAGAGAGAAAGAGAGATATGGAGAGTACGAGAGAGAGAAGAAGAAAGAAAATTAGAGAGAAAATCAGAAGAAAGTATGAGAGAGAAAGAAAGATAGAAGGAAGTATAAGAGCGAAAGAGAGCATGAAAAACCACAACAATAAGCATGAAGAATGAAGAACAAAAACAAGAAGAAGGTTGAAAGAAGGAGAGACTGTGAGTGGAGAAAGACAGTTAAAGGGGGAGCGAAAGAGAAAGTGAGAAAGTTATACCTGCCGTTTACACCTGCAGCGGTCGACGGCGAGATGACCATGAGAGAAGGAAGAGGAAATGGGCGGAAGAAAGATGGAAGGCCGGACAGGGAGAGAGAGAGAGAGAGAGAGAGAGGGGGGGGGGTGTACACACACACTAATGATAACACAAATTAACAACGACACACACATGTAAAGAAACACCCGCACACACACACACACACACACACACACACACACACACACACACACACACACACACACACACACACACACACACACACACACACACACACACACACGCCGGGGAGTAGAGTTTCCCCTCCCGCCAACTTTCTCCGCGGCGCACCAAAGGCCATTGCGAAAAGAAGGGAAGGTTTTCAAAAACAAATCATTCGATTATTACAACATTAATCCCCGTTCTGATATTTCACACTGAAGAAGGAAAGTACACTGGGTGAATATTTACTCGGAATATGATCATGGCGGAAACGGTTGTCAGGTTGTCACTTTCTCTTTACAGTTGGTTAATTCTCATCGTCAACGGACAGGGCAGAGGGAGGGGGGGGGGATGAAAGGGGGGGGGGGTGTGGGGATTAGGTGAGATAGGGAGGAAGGAGAGAAGAGGGAGTGGGGAAGAGAGGGAGAGGAGAGAGGATAGGGTGGAGGGATAGGAGGAGAAAGAGAGTGGGAGCAATAGGGATAAAGGGGGGAGGGAGGAGGAGGAGGAGGAAGCTGATGGATGGGGAAGAGGAGGAGGAGGAGGAGGAGAAGGAGGAGAAGAAGACGAAGGGGGTGGGGGGAGGAAAGGAGGCAAAGAGAAAGGAGGAGGAAAAGGGTAGGAAAAAGGTGCCCGTAGGGGGGATAAGTTACCGTCGGGATAATTACTCTCTGACGTCACCACGGGGATATTACGTTATGATGAAGTAACAAACTAAAGTTGTGAAATCTGTGTTAGACAAAAAGACAATCTAAAGGAGATTCAAAACGTCATGAGAGGAATTTGGCTTGTTATAGAATGTTAAGAAAGTAAAGTCCAGTATTATTGCTTCGGCTTGCATTACCACTCCATCGCGCTTTCACACTGCGGTTTACACACCAAAACGGAATGAAAGAGAAAAGATATTCTGTTTTGTATTAAGTATCTGTCATTTTTCTCTCTTTTTTTTCTCTATCTTCCTTACTCTCTCTCTCTCTCTCTCTCTCCTTCTCTCTCTCTCTCTCTCTCTCTCTCTCTCTCTCTCTCTCTCTCTCTCTCTCTCTCTCTCTCTCTCTCTCTCTCTCTCTCTCTCTCTCTCTCTCTCTCTCTCTCTCTCTCTCTCTCTCTCTCTCTCTCTTTCGTTCTCTCTCTCTCTCTCTCTGTGATACTTAGTACATTCGAACATGTAGTTCACCGTGTATGTACCGTACACTTTGTTATGATATGGAAATGACATTGCATTCTTTGGGTACAGTGATTACTTTTGGTACTGCACAACTTTATAAAGGTTTTCTACTATGGGTACAACGACCTTATATACAGCGAATGATGGAGGTAATATAAAAAAGAAGAAAAATAGAAAAGTCAAATGAGAGAACATATAGACAAAAGAATGGCAATGGTTTGGCATGAAAATATCGAACACTACTACATCAGCGAAAAATATTTTAGAAATGGAAACGCGAAATCAAATAAAGAACACAAAATACACCTTTCTTTCGATGTTTTTTTTCACCATTTTTTTCAAGTAAAAGAAAAGGAAAAAAAACGATGAGGAAACTCATTTGACCGAATTTCCCCCACCGTTCGACAATTACAGCTGTTGACAAAAGAAAACACTAAATCATTTCAAGAATAATATCTTTCTCTGCGTAATTATTTTTTGACATGAGTACCTACACTACCAGGGGTCGTCATTATCATTACAAAAATTACAAATGTATGACAGTTATTAAGGATCTTTACCAACATCAAAAACTAACTAAGGAACAACGAAACAGCAGGTGTCACACGAATTCGTAAAAGAGGCTTAATATTTTCTTTTTTTTCGGAACTTTCTACTCAACTTTCCACTAAACGAAAGTTTTTTTATATACGAATATGAAAAATATAAATACAATGAAATAAGATAAAACTTTTCACGACACTCATAGTACATGTAATGGATTGCCGTTCTTATATTTCTTTTATCTTTGTCTCGAGTTTCCGGATTGTTGAAGGCTTGTTCCCCGGTTTGTTTTCCTTGTAAGAGAGTGAAAGCGCGAAAGAATCTCATCAATTTTTGCTTTGGTAATTATAACTGTAATGATTATAATGGTGAAGACCTGAATGAATGGTAATAATGTTAAAATGTTGATGATGATGATAGTAAATTCATGAAAATGATGATAAATAATAATAACAGTATCAACAATCATTATAATGGCAGCGGCTTAAAATAAATGGACAGTATATAGCCAATTACTTACGAAAACGCTCAATAACGTATGAATAAGATACAAAAAGATGTAACAACTTCCATTCATCATTATCCAGAATACAAACGCAAATTTCTCCGCTTTCAGAAAAAAAAACACAGTCACATATCATTAAAGCGAAAACACAAAATGATATTCATGACAAAATCTAAATGTCAGTAGGCACATGACCCCTCATTGTCCTTCGGCAGCTGTACAGAGCAAAACGTTTCTTTTATTTGTCAAGCGAAACGGGATGCCATTGTTTTCATGGATCAGGGATGTGTATCCAGGTCTCAATATTTTTTTTCTTTCTTTCTTTCTTTCTTTGTAAAGTATTTCCCCGTTACCTGATCAGAAAAAAATCGCTCTCTTCTTCGCCATTTATCCTGCCTATTCTTTCATTTTCTTTATTTTTGCTTTTCCTCATTCTTTCCTCTCTCTCTCTCTATCTCTATCTCTATCTATCTATTAATCTATCTATATATCTATATATCTATCTATCTATCTATCTATCTATATATATATATATATATATATATATATATATATATTTCTCTCTCTCTCTCTCTCTCTCTCTCTCTCTCTCTCTCTCTCTCTCTCTCTCTCTCTCTCTCTCTCTCTCTCTCTCTCTCTCTCTCTCTCTCTCTCTCTCTCTCTCTCTCTCTCTCTCTCTCTCTCTCTCTCTCTCTCTCTCTCTCTCTCTCTCTCGCTCTCTCTTTCTTTCTCTTTTTCTCCCCCCCCCCCTCTCTCTCTCTCATTTCCTTCTATCATTATTGGATGACCCATCCAATAATATGTCACAAATTGATAACAGTACATTGAGATTTACTATATAACCTACAAGCTAGCTAAAAATGAGAAGACATCTGACCTAATTTTCCGCCTCTTTGAAACGTTAATACTTATAATTAGCATATTCCATTGCGCGTTTCCTGATTCCACTGTCATGAGTCGGCATTTTCGTGAATGGATGCTACTTTCGCGAGGTCAAATTTTCACGGTCGTTTCGCGCTCTTAAAGTTTGTCAGGTTTAATTTAATCATTTGGGTATCATGAGTGTAATGAATTATATCATTATTTGTTTTGTGTTGTTATTTGGAATGATACCTAGTCTTTATTAGTCATTTCTTATTGTCAGTGTTATTGTCGTTTTTGTTATCATTATAGAATGATACCAGTATTGCTGTCGTTAATATAATTGATTAATTTCTCTCACGAATACCATTGCCATCGCCATTTATATTACTTTAGCAATCCACTTGAGTAAAATATGATCCACACACCCGCATCTGAACCACAATAGAACCATAAAACATCCGCAATCTAACAAGGCAAAGTACACTCAGTAAAACTGTCCTATATTAAATTCACAAAACATTTAAAACATATCCACCACTGCACAATCGATATCCACCGCTTAAATAACCATATTTGCTTTCTTTGTCTCTCAGGTATCAAAATTTCTATCATATAATGTATGATATAAACACATTCACATCATACTCACAACACATCCACCATATCAAGACCACATAAAAGCAAACATATGACAACCCATTCACCACAGCACAACCAACGACCCACCTAATAAATCAACCATATCCCATTATCTGTCTCTCCCAAGTCTCAAAACCTCTACAACCATAACCCCCCTTTTACCTACAGGTCATCATCCGTCTCCTTCATGTTGTTTCTGACCGAGAGTTCACAGACCTTTCCGAAGCCTCACTTTCTCTCAGGGTCGCTATGAAGAGCCTCTTTCTTCTTCTTCTTCTTCTTTTTCTTTTATTCTTTTCTCCTTCTTTCACAATGGTTCGGCCAGTTTCATCGTTCAATGAGGAGTGACCGAAGTTCAGAGATGTCTCACTTTCTCTTGCCCTTTTGTGGAAAACGCGTGGGATTCGAAGAGAGTTTCATAAAGTTTCGGATCTTTGCATATTCAAAGGAGTGAGATTTTCCTGTTGGTGTTTTGTTGTTGTTGTTAGTTGTGTGTTTGTTGATATCATGTTTTAAGTGATTGGCTGGGGTTATGACTTTATATTTGTTAATACTTTTGTTTAATTTTAAAGAATCATGGTGAGCTCTAGGGGATCTATAAACTATTCCTGATGCATTCTTTTAGATGTGTAGTTGTGTAACAAAGATGCGTATTTATACTTTTTTTTTTTCCCCCATTTTCTCCAGAGAACTTGACACACACATTCAAAACTACACAGATCCTCTAAAAAAAAATCATTAAAAAAAGAAAGAAAGAGAGAAAGAAAGAAAAAATATATACATTACACGGATTTCCTGTCATGTCCCCCACCTACTCTTAATGGCGTGGTCATGCTGAGTAAACTGCGTATCCGGTTTGGGATGAGAAAGGTCCGTTCGGCGAGAAAAATAGGAAGGGAAGGAGAGCGAGAGAGAGAGAGAGAGAGAGAGAGAGAGAGAGAGAAGGAAAAACACGTAGAAAGGAAAATATCGATGGTCAGAACAGATAGATATATAGGGAATGAGAGAAAGGGAGATAGAGAGGGACAGAGATAATGAGAGAGAGAGGGAGATAATGAGAGAGAGGGGGGGAGGCGGGAGGGAAGGAGAGAGGGAGACAGGGAGGGAGGAAGAAGGATCGGGAGTGGCGTCCGGGAATGTCCTTGTGCGAAGAGAGAAAGGGCTCGGGAGAGGGGCAGGGGGGAGGATGGAGGGATGGAGGTGAGTTGGGGTGGGGGTGGGGGGGGGGGAGCTGTAACTTTCTCTGTTGGAGGATTTGATTCGCTTTGCTCCGTTTGGTTACGTTTTTGTTACGCTTTTTAATCTTTTTTGTTTGGGTTCATGCAACCGAAGATCGGAATTGTATTTTCTGGCTAAGATAGGTACAAAGGTCTTTGAGGTAAGAATATGAAGTATATTCACAGTTTAGAGCAAGATTACGAAATGTATTTACAATGTAGACTAAGAATACCAAGTGTATCCATAGTCTAAAGTAAGAATATTAAGAGAATTCACAATTTAGACGAAAGATATTAACTGTACTCACAACTGAGACTAACAAGTTCATTTATAATTTTAAGTGAACAGTAATACTGACTGACACACTCGCAAATACAGGAACGCAAACGCAGAAATGAAACTAGTACCGTCATTCTCTTTCTTTCTCTTCTGCTCTTTCTTTCCTTTCCTTCGTCGGTATCCACTTCGTATCCAGATACACAAAAATGAAAAAAAGAAGATGAAAAGTAATTCAGATCAGCGTTATCTCCCATCAAAGTGCGTAACCAAAGAGAACATCCTAATCAAAGGCCAGGAAATAAGATCCTTTTGGGGGTGTCCTCATGCACGCTTATCCATTTGAATATCAAGGTGAAAATTCCCTTTGTAGGTCATGAGCGCAGGATAATGGAAACCAGATCTCCTACACGCGATCTCTCTCCTGCCTTCGAGGGTCAATGATCCAGAGGTGTGGGACGTCTTGGAAAGGATGCTAAGTGCGTGTTGTAACTGCCAGAAGCGAACCGGATGTTGCATCAATAATCGTTCATTGAGACTGGAAATTGTATGCGTATGTTGTTGTTTTTATTTTTTATTTATTGCTTTTATTGACTGATTGATTCGTGGATCAACTTGTGAATGTATCTCTCCTCTTATTTACTTATTCAAATGGTCATTTATTTGACTTAGTAAGTTATTGAGATTTATATCTTAATACATCCATATGTATATGTGTATATATATATATATATATATATATATATATATATATATATATATATATATATATATATATATATATATATATATATATATATATTAATACGATTATTTATCTATTCATCAATTCATCTACTTATCAATTTACAGTTGTTAATCTATTCATCTACTAAGTCTTATTAAATAAATCCAGTTCATTTATCTATCACTGATTGTTAATTTGTGTTTCTTCGCGATGGGAAAAAGAGAATTACGTGTAGCAGTGATTCGTGTATTTCTCAGGTCCGGTTCCAGAGGTGTTACCGGCACAGATCCGGGATTACGGATATACGCAATTTCCGGTTTCTTTTGCATTTGTCTTTGCAACCGCGATTGTCGGCAATGTCAACAAACAATGTGTCTATGTGTGTGGTGGGGGAGGGGTTGCGTGTTTGTTTTTGTGTTTGTTTGTTTGTTTGTGTGTGTGTGTGTGTGTGTGTGTGTGTGTGTGTGTGTGTGTGTGTGTGTGTGTGTGTGTGTGTGTTTGTATTCGTATATCCATATGTTATCGACTATATGAATCGATCGTTAGAAATATAGATGAATAAACAAAAAGGCAGACATATTAACAGGTAGACAGAGAGATAGACAGAAACACATAGATCATAGATGGGCAGCTAAATATATTGATGTGGACTGATTGGTTTAAAATAAGATAAACGGATAGATAGATAGATAGATAAAGAGATAGATGGATAGATAGACCCATAGGCAGATAGATGGATAGACAGATCGGCAGACAGATCGATAGATAAATAGGTAGATAGGTAAGAAGGTATATAGATACACATATAAATAGCACAATGTGAAAAATGAAAATGAGATCCCAAAACAGAAGGAACAAACTCGAGTGCAACTAAGTTAGCCATTCACTGACCTGTATGTATACACAAGCGATCACGTAGGAATGTTTACCTTCGAAGGGACCTTGAGTGTAAGACGTTCGCCCTTTCTCTCTCTCTCTCTTATTCTGTATCTGACTCTTTATCTCTCTCTCTCTCTCTCTCTCTCTCTCTCTCTCTCTCTCTCTCTCTCTCTCTCTCTCTCTCTCTCTCTCTCTCTCTCTCTCTCTCTCTCTCTCTCACTCTTTCTCTCTCGATATGTCTATATGTCTATCTATCTCCTTATTTATCTATCAATCAATCTATCTATCTGTCTATCTATTTGTCTTTCTATCTGTCTATATAACCATCTATCTATCTATCTATTTTTATCTTTCAGTCAATTAATATATTTGTCTATCCGTCTATTTTTCTCTGTCTCCTCTTTCTCTCATCAAGGCTATTCGGCGCTCAGCCATTCTCTCACCTGTGCGCTGCATGTTGATTGCATGTTTACCTTTTCTCCATGTTGATATTGCTGCTGAAGAAGAATGAAAATGAGGCGAGGAGGAGGAGGAAGGGGGAGGAAGGGGTGGGGAGGAGAAGGAGGGAGGGGGAGGGGGAGGGGGAGGGGGGGAAGGAGGAGGTGGAAGAGGAGGAGGACTAGGAAGAGGAGGAGGAGGAGGAACAATAATAACAATAACTATAAGAAGAAGATTAGAGAGAAAAAGAGAAGGAAGAGTAGGAGGTGGTGGATCATGATGAAATTTGTAACATCTCGAAAACGTAACACCGTCAGTCGTAACGACACAAACGAAACGTAACATAATCATAACACGTCATAAATACAGACGACTTAACCAGCTAAAAAAGTAAAAATAAATCATAACACACGTCATACCAATACGTCATATGACGTAACATCACCAAATCGTAACAAAATGTAAATCATGACGTCACGCATTCATGACAATCCGAAATCGTCACCACCACGCATTATTCATCGTGAAAAAAAAAAAAAAAAAATCACAGCACTTCTTAAAAATCTCGGGAATTTACATCCGTGAATAATAGATCCGGGAAATGTCTACGTCTTTCCGCACTTTCATTCACTTTCACCGAGTGAATATGAATCCCTGACACGTGAGGAGTCGAATTTCCGTGAGAAAAACGTCTTCATATGGAAAGGATTGATAAGAATCAACTTTAAAAGATAGATATTTTATGGTTGATATATTAAAACATTTTTTTTCCAGATTGTAAAATAGTATTTTGGCTTCGGGTTCGAGTGTGTGAAAGCGTTTTTGCATTTTTCCGTGTATGCTTGTGTGTGAAATTTTCTGCAGAGATGGAATATATTCATCATTCATCATTGTATACTTCATGTGTTTATGTATGTGCTTTAGGTAGTACGTATTTGCGCTTGTTTGTATGAAAGCATATATGAAATATATCACTGTGTGCATGTACGTGTGCGATGCATGTATGCAGGTTAGTAGGTAAGCGTTCTTAGTATACGTGCACGCGGACCCTGCATGCATTGTGCAAGCGTCTAGCAGATACGGTCACTTCCATGACGTCACAAACCGGAGGTACCTTTCACCCTCTTGGAAGAAAAGATTCCCCTTTGCTAAGGGGTAAACCCATCGCGGTTGCCTCTCACTGCGGAGGAGGTTAGTGATAGGACCGTCTGCTCTCTGTCTGATTGTGTGTTTGTTTGTTTGTTTTCTTTCTAGCTATTTATTTATGTCTCTAGCTCTGCCACTCTTTTATGTCTCTAGCTCTGCCACTCTTTCCATCTCTCTCTCTCTCTCTCTCTCTCTCTCTCTCTCTCTCTCTCTCTCTCTCTCTCTCTCTCTCTCTATCTATCTATCTACGCATCAATTTCTCTTTCTCTCTCTCTCTCTCTCTCTCTCTCTCTCTCTCTCTCTCTCTCTCTCTCTCTCTCTCTCTCTCTCTCTCTCTCTCTCTCTCTCTCTCTCTCTCTCTCTCTCTCTCTCTCTCTCTCTCTCTCTCTCTCTCTCTCTCTCTCTCTCTCTCTCTCTCTCTCTCTCTCTCTATCTATCTATCTATCTATCAATTTCTCTCTCTCTCTCTCTCTCTCTCTCTCTCTCTCTCTCTCTCTCTCTCTCTCTCTCTCTCTCTCTCTCTCTCTCTCTCTCTCTCTCTCTCTCTCCCTCTCTCTCTCTCTCTCTCTCCCTCTCTCTCTCTCTCTCTCTCTCTCTCTCTCTCTCTCTCTCTCTCTCTCTCTCTCTCTCTCTCTCTCTCTCTCTCTCTCTTCTCTCTATCTATCTATCTATCTATCTATCTATTTCTCTTTCTCTCTCTCTCTCTCTCTCTCTCTCTCTCTCTCTCTCTCTCTCTCTCTCTCTCTCTCTCTCTCTCTCTCTCTCTCTCTCTCTCTCTCTCTCTCTCTCCTCTCTCTCTCTCTCTCTCTCTCTCTCTCTCTCTCACTCTCTCTCTCTCTCTCTCTCTCTCTCTCTCTCTCTCTCTCTCTCTCACTCTCTCTCTCTCTCTCTCTCTCTCTCTCTCTCTCTCTCTCTCTCTCTCTCTCTCTCTCTCTCTCTCGCTCTCTCTCTCTCTCTCTCTCTCTCTCTCTCTCTCTCTCTCTCTCTCTCTCTCTCTCTCTCTCTCTCTCTCTCTCTTCTCTCTCTCTCTATCTATCTATCTATCTACATATCAATTTCTCTTTCTCTCTCTCTCTCTCTCTCTCTCTCTCTCTCTCTCTCTCTCTCTCTCTCTCTCTCTCTCTCTCTCTCTCTCTCTCTCTCTCTCTCTCTCTCTCCCTCTCTCTCTCTCTCTCTCTCTCTCTCTCTCTCTCTCTCTCTCTCTCTCTCTCTCTCTCTCTCTCTCTCTCTCTCTCTCTCTCTCTCTCTCTCTCTCTCTCTCTCTCTCTCTCTCTCTCTCTCTCTCTCTCTCTCTCTCTCTCTCTCTCTCTCTCTCTCTCTCTCTCTCGCTCTCTCTCTCTCTCTTTCTCTCTCAATAAAGAATACATACAAGAGATAATTAAGAATCACACAGTAAATTTTCTCTCCCCAGATGCGGTGGAAGGGATTGTGGTTGTTGGTGTTGGCAGCGGTGGTGTCAGCGGGGTTGGCAGCGCCTGAATCGTCCAAGGAGAGTGATGATAATGGTAAATCATGCATTCCATTCACACCAGTTGCGCAATTGCATGCACCAAATTTGCATGTTCTGCAAAAAGGAAATATCAACAACGTTTCTATTTAACATTAAGAATAAAAGAGGAATAAATAAATCACATGTCTATAAAATGAATTACATTTTTTCAGGCCTGTAGTCCATAAAAAAGTCAGTGAAGACTATACTTATTTCAAGGTGAAATTTCCTCATAGTTTTGCATGAACATAGAAACTGACCAGATTTAGGCAAATGAAGCTGGATAAGTAATGTATTTCCTCTTCTCACTGACATGTGTGTGCATGGATGTATATACATACATGCATGCATATCTGTGTACACACACACATACACACACACACACACATATATATAAATATATATATATATATATATATATATATATATATATATATATATATACAGTATATGTGTTATATATATATATACAGTATATGTGTATGTGTGTGTGATAATGATTTTCATCTCATTCATAACCTTATTCGTCAATAATAATTATAAAATATGTCAATCAATTATGTTGGTATATTCAAGAAATTTACAGAAGCCACACGATATACTACCAAATTTGTAAATTTTGTAAACCAATACCGATATTTCTGGTACCAACCGTAAAAAGTATTGCTGTAGTCTACTAATCATAATAAAAGTATTGAGTAAAAAGTGTTCAAGCTGAAACTTCTAACTCAAGGAGGTACTTGATTTAAAACGATTTTCCCATCTTAAAGAAAAATATACTAGACATATCAATAAAAGCGTATATTCTTACATCCGGCCTCTCTTACCTGCTACTAATAATACCGCTTAGAGCTAGATAAAAAAAAAAATAACAAAAACTTGAATTGATTCCCTCTGCGAAAGATAAAAATCATCACAGCTTCTGTGAAAAGTAATATCTTTAGAAACAGGTAAACGACACCGTTAAAAAGACGAATCCTCGCATATAGTCGGTGAAACCAAAGTCTCAATAACACTTTGAGGAGTCTGGCTTTCCTCTCAGGTAATCGCCTTGACGACTCGCCTTCGTCCTCCGAAAGCGGGGCGGCGGAGGCGGCAGTTTCTGGGGCCGCGGGAGCTGCAGCGGCGGCGACTTCCGGAGGATTCTTTGAACCTCAGTTACGGCAGATCCTAGGGTGAGTCCTTTGTTTTTCCTCTCACGGCCAACGCGTCTCTGACTGTCGTTTATTTCCAGAGAATCCAGAGCGGGTAGCAGCGAGTGAGACGGATAAGAAAGGCGGTGTAGACAGCTCGATCCACCACAGGGTCTCTCGACAGCTCTTCGACGGATGGAGACCCAGTGATGGCATCTCGTCAGTTTCTCTTGTTTCAGTGACAGGATTAATCCCTTGCACGGTGATCAATTTCACACAGGGTTCTCTCGCTCTATGGTCCACTAAGCCGACTTACTTAACTTGACATTACTAAATTGACACAGGAGAAAGCTGACAACAGGACTGACATCGGTGGCTTCCTGTGCATGCGGCCGGGGTAACCTTTGCCTTTTGAGGACGTCGCCGGGAAGGTGCTGGCGGAGAGTCAATACGTGGACTCTTGTCGGAATGCAACATGCAAATTATTACAATTAATCAGTAGAAAAGTCCATCAATATGTGTAGGGGCAGCAGAGATTCATTTAGGTGACGTGTTATTGATTTGCTTGAGTCTTCGCATGCAGTGCTCTTCGACAAGCAACTGGGCCTAATGCTCTGGATGCTAAACCCTCCTACAAATCACTGAAATACTACGTTACTGACTGAGCGTGGCATATGTCTGTCTATTTCTCTCTCTCTCTCTCTCTCTCTCTCTCTCTCTCTCTCTCTCTCTCTCTCTCTCTCTCTCTCTGTCTATCTCTGTCTGTCTTTAATAGCTACTTCACTGGGAAAGGTTCACCTGGGCTTCATTAAAGCATCAAGGAAAACAAGGCACAAGGTTGTAGGTAGTTTTTTTCCATTATATATATAAATTAATTGATTATGTAATGTTTTTGTATTTCCAGTACATGTGTGGGAACTCGGGGTCTCTCTCGCTCGTCTATCTGTCTGTCTGTCTGTCTCTCTCTCTCTCTCTCTCTCTCTCTCTCTCTCTCTCTCTCTCTCTCTCTCTCTCTCTCTCTCTCTCTCTCCGCCTACTCCAAAGAAATCAGACACCAAACATAACAGTAAGCATAAGGTTCATAGATAGATTAATCACGTGTTTTTTTTAACACAGGGCATCTAACAAAGGCTTCAAGGCCGTAACTTGTAGGAATACAAATTATACTAATCAATGATACTACTTTAATTGAGTACTGAAACTCAGATTGTTTCAGAAATATCAAAAATGGTATATTTTATGTTCCTCTATTCAATGCATAATTGCAAAATAGTTGTTGTTTTTAAGATATGAAGCATGTACGGTCCTGATAAAAATAATCACATGCACTGCCTCTCTTATTGTTTACTTAGCCAAGATAAATGCGTTCGCGTATCTCAACTCATAGAAAATGAGCCTAAATTAGAGAAGGAAAAAAAACAACATAAATATACAGATACGCCATAAAAGCTAATACAGCGAGACAATAACGATCCTTTTTTTCTTGACAACAGAACCCTGGAGAACGTCGACGACATGCTTCGCTCCACGATCCCGTCCTTGGATAGATTCCAGTGCCTCGAGAGGGTCATGTGTTCGATGGCCTCTTTCTCGCCGTAAGTTGAGTTGCCTGCTTTTTTTTTTTTCGTTCGTTTGCTGGATTTCGTTGTAATTGGTTGATTGATGTAGGCATGTTTTTCCTTTCTTTCTCTCTGTCTCTGTCTGTCTGTGCCTGTGTCTGTTTGTCTGTCTGTCTGTCTGTCTGTCTGTCTGTCTGTCTGTCTGTCTGTCTGTCTGTCTGTCTGTCTGTCTGTCTGTCTGTCTGTCTGTCTGTCTCTCTCGTACATTTTCTGTAAGTTTCGCTGTTATTACTGCTTTTTGATATCATCAATTATCTGTTATTTTTGTATCACGATTTCTTTCAATTTCCATGTTTACTTATTCTATTTGTCATATATTTTGCATTATCAGTATCACTTTATATTTTCTGTAATAAATAGCACTTCACTTATTACCATCCAGTATATGATAATGAATGATATTCCAATAAAATCGATAGTGTGTATAGATAAATATAACTCCTTTCCCTTTTTACAGTGAGTCACTTCAAACACTACTGAACCCCGGTGCCCAGCCAGCTCTGGATCCGAACTTGCAGCAAGGACTCATCCAAGATCCTTCGTTAGTTCAACAAGGCTTCCCACAGGGTTTTCCCCAGCAGCAGGTGTTTCAGCAGGGCTTTCCCCAACAACAAGTGTTTCAGCAGGGCTTTCCTCAACAGCAGGTATTCGCACAAGGCTTTCCCCAACAACAGGCGATTCAGCAACAGCTTGCTTTTCAGCAACCGGTCCCTCAGCAGGGATTCGGGCCTCCTCCTGCTGGTAGTTTTAATCCACAGTTCCAGGCACCTCCTTCTCAGGTAAGACTGCTCAGATACGTGAACTCTATCTCTGTCTCTGTCACTCACATTCACACTCACACTCATATTCACACTCACACTCTGATTCTCACTCTCTCTTGCATTTGTCTCTATCTGCAATTCAAAACAGTTCCCTCAGAAAATCGATCAAATCCCTCACTAAAAACCTTTCTCCCTTTTCAGTTCGCCCAGAGCAGCTTCCAGCAGTTCGCTCCCTTCGCCGGCGCTGGCTTCAGGGAGAACCAGGAGGGGCAGCCGCTGGAGAGGCAAAGCACCCGACCTCAGGGTGTCAGACGTCGGCCCATCAGGAGGAGACAGAGAAACGGCTTCCTCAACTTCCTCAATAATCTCGGGCTAAATTTCGGGAAGAGGAAGAAGCGTGATCTCTTCAGTGACCTTGTTAGTGGCTTCACTGGAAACAGGTTCATGGGGTATGTTTGTTTGTTTCTTATGTATTCTCTGTTCATGCTTCTTTGTTTTTTCCTGTAATCTATATAGCATTTATTCACTATACAAGACGAATGAATAAACATTCTATATGTTCACATTATGCCAGAAATAAACACAATATACAACAAACCTATGAGTGGACAGTAGGTTATTCTACCAATGAATATAATATAAATAAAATTTAAATAACTCTTTCCCTGGAAAATTGTACTTCTTTACCTCTTTTTTTCACAGGCTATTAGACCAAATGATGGAGTCCTACTCCTTCCACCCCTACACCCATGCAGCCTACATGGGATATTCAGGAAACTCCTGCGATAGACTGTACCCGTCCTGTCCCTCATCAGCTGAAGAGATGATCGATGTCTTCAACAATCTGCACCGCCATTATCCTAATGGAATTCCTTTCAAAGACAAGATGCCCTGGCCACTCAATGTTCTTCTTCCTTGAATTGTTCAAGAAGTTTTACAAAGGAACAGAATGTTGATTTTAAAAAGATGCCATTACTTTTTTTTAGTTTTGTTTGCTTGTAATGTATTTCGTGTCATTCTTTTTCTCTTTCATAAAGTTTAGTTCTGAACACATGATTCGGGTACATGATGTTTGGATAGACTTTACTGCCAAAAATGTCAGTTTAGTTAGACAAAATGATGTTATTTGTTAATCTAAAATATCTTTGAAAGCTAGTGGGAAGAAGTACCCATCTTTCATTTGATATGTTGGGTCACTTGTAATCTGTGCACTATTTAACAAACCAACATACAGACTGTTACTATGTATATCTAAGCTATATTTATACAGCTTGTATAAAATAACTTACACATTTGATTTCAAACTTCATTAGATACTCATAATAATAAAATAAGTTTATTATGACAAGGTGTCAATGAGAATGAATAATTTCACAGGACAATACAGGTCATTGACCTTTCAACTACAAAATATTTCTACTGAAAAATGCTTATACTTTATCCTGCCTTGTAAAATTCTTCATTCTTATTCAAAGCTTTTCTTAAATGTTTCTGATGATGAGGTTGAGATAGATATCCAAACCACATACTTTTGTTTCAGTGTATTTATATCACTATTTATCTATACTGTTATCTGCCAGAAGCTGGTCTTCTGTTTATAAATAAATATTTACAAATGATGCTTACCATTTATTTTAAATGTCAAAGATGTAAAACTACCTATATCTCTAGCTTTCCTAGAAACAATGCATATGATATTTTCTGAAATTCAAAACATAAAATTCCAACAAGCATAATACAATCGATATAATCATCAAATATTTCCAGTGTGTGTATAATGTATATATATATAAATCTTGGGTTTAATCACTTCAAATCTCTAGAATGGAAGGCTTGAAAGACTGAGGACATAAGGAAAACAAAACAACAAAAGGAAGTTATTATTTAATTTGGAGAAAAAATTGCAAGAGCAGAAGACTCTGTCACCCATTCTTAGTCTTGTTTGAAATAACACAGTTGTTATCTTTTAAAACAAGTTCTCATAAAAATGATAATAAAATGAAATAAACTATAGTGTCTAAAAACACAAAACATAACCAGGGACCAAGGGATCAAAATTTGACAAAAACTCTTAAGTAAACAGTTAAAGACGAAGGCCTTTATAAGCTCTCTTTTATGTATTAATTGAATCATTATCTTAGAATAACACAAGGCATTCCTCCTGTTATGGAAAGGACCTTAAAATTCTATATCTTATACAACAGTCCTTAGCATGACACCGTACTTTTGGGAACATTAAGTATGTATAAATGGACTCAAGCTTTCTTCAGATATCATGAGGAAGGAAAGAATGTGCTGAAAATCATGAAAGACATAGATGTCAATGATCTGTATACATTTTCTTTCCAAATATTTCGTAATACCATCTCATTCTCTTTTTTTCTATAGCTATATCACCATCTTCTCACTGGCTGCCAAGGACACAGGAGTCAAATCAACTCAAATTACAATATTATACCTAACTTTCACAAAAAAAAATTATCTATCCATTCCCTCATTTAATTCTGAATAAACAAGTAATCATCTTCATAAGTAGTAATACAGGTATTCATAGTGTGGGATAAAGAGAGAGAGAGAAAAAAAAAATCATATATATAGATATAACTTCAAAATTTAAAGGTAAATTAAAATATGGTTTTCTTATCTAAACAAGGGGTGTAAGAATTCCAATAACATCCTGAAGACCATTCTGATTTAATTAGCAAGACAATATGAAAATGCTGTAGTATGAAATGCATATGATGCTTTAGAAACAGCTAATTGCTAATAAATAGCTATTGAATTTCTAATGCTTTAGAAAAAGCTAACTTCCTGTAGGGATCATTAGAAACAGCACTTGACATGGTATAGAAACATAATCATATAATATCATAATCTCTATTAAAATAAATGTATTAGCTGTCATTTGCTACATAGCTGAAGGTGACCTTATATCAGAAAGACTTATCTAAATAACTGAAAATATGATATGTGCACTATTGCTTATGTCACTGTACGTAACTGTGGACCTTTATTCATCCACATATAGTATACACACACAAACACTCATATAACAACAATTCAGACTGATATATAAATTCTGATACACACAAATACAATGTAAAAAGTTACATATACAGATATACATACATACCTGTGCATATTTACACAAAAACAGACATACATGCATACCCTTTTCTGCAAACATACATACACCTACATCTGTGCAAACAAACAGAACTTACACTCATGGACAAACAACATTAATTCCCTCACTTACTCAGTCCCTTCTTTCACATGGATTCACTCACATGTATCCAATGACACACACTCACTATTGCTGTAATTTAAATGTTCAACAGTTCTGCCTGAGATAACTTCCTAATGGAGATTTCGATCTCAATCTTAGTCCTAATAATCTCTGTTGCTTTGAATTTGTTATTTAATTAATAGGTGTATTTAGGCCATTTTGATTAGTACAAACATTGAAGATAATGTTCATGCCTAAGCATAAGAGCACAAAATAACACACACTAAAAACAATAAAAGAAAAGAAAAAATTCAGTGGATATATATATACATATATATACTTCCTTTGTATCCTTCTATCAGATCTACACCAATTTCAAGAACAAAATACATCATAAAAATAAGACAGAAATGAAAATTAAAAAAAAGGAATTAAAATCACAATGCCACAAAAGAATGATACCATGTCAAGTCATATCATCAACCTTACAAAATCTATTGGCTGGCATTAAGTGTACAAATTGGCTGCTTGACTCAAATCTAAAACGCAGATGAGTTGCATTTTGTTCTAACGTCTGAAACATTATAAAGCTTAAAAATTTCTCTCTTTTTCTAAAGGTCTAGAGGATGTGGCAGATGCTCTTCTCTCGGAATGGGTTGGCTCGAGGATTCCTCATGGGGTGGCAAAGGTAGTCGTCCTTCTGATGCTCGCGGACGTACTCCTGGAAAGCAGAGGGACGTTAGCCTTTGAGGGGGATGTTGCCCAAGCTGATCTCTATTGGCCATGCATACTATGTGTATGTGAAAATATGTGTATGTGTGTGCGTGTGTGTGTGTGTGCACACATGTGTATGCCTGTGTGTGTATGCGTGTGTGTGTGTGTGCGTGAGCGTGTATATGTATATGTATATATATGTGTGTGTGTGTGTGTGTGTGTGTGTGGGTGTGTGTGTGTGTGCGTGTGTGTGTGTGTGGGTGTGTGGGTGTGTGGGTGTGTGTGTGTGTGTGTGTGTGTGTGTGTGTGTGTGTGTGTGTGTGTGT
>BOPN01000842.1:150725-155725 GCA_017312705.2 Penaeus japonicus | reverse complement strand
GTGAGTGATGTTGAAAACTGCAGTCATAAATCTTACATAACTGCCATAGTATTAAGCAAAATGGGTTTCAACTCACATCCAAAACCTAGAGCAGTACCACTTTCTTCTAGCACCAGAGGGAGAGAGAGCCTTGAATGGCACCCATCTACGGTCTCTAGCAAGCATATATATATCAGGCGATGCATTTGCAGCAAGATATACAATAGATAAAGAATGTGTAAGGGAGAAAAAGAGGAGGAAAATAACTCAAACCATGCCCAATGTCTACAATGTGCTCCGTGCCAGTAGGGATGCCTTTAACTGTGGCACTCACAGTCATAAGCACAACTTTCCTTCCTCTTCCCATTTTGCATCCATTCATGACAGCGCACAAATATGAAAAAATAAGAGTTGCTTTGTTCTCTCCTAAAACAATACTTCTATCACATTGAGTATGAAATGAAAAAAAAAATGAGTTGATATGGACCCTGAACTACAAGTTCAGTCAACTACAGAATTGATAGAGCCTGTGATATGACAGATATAAGACTCGAAAACCAGTAAAAAGGCTCTAGCTCTACAATGAGTGACAAAAAGGGAGTGCAAAAAGTCAAGGTTTGTTGCTGAAGCTGCCTCACTCTGAAATAAATCCTATCCTGGAGCCTGGGTAAGTAAATCTATTTCCCGTCGCTAATGGGTTAATCACAAAAAAATGTGAAGCAAAAAAAAAATTAATAATAATAATAACAAAATAAAAATAAAATAAAAAGAGAGAAACAAGAACATAAAACAAAGGAAAGAAGGGAAAAGATTAGATAAAGGAGAAGGAGATTAAAAGATAAACAAAAAAATCATACAAAAAAAAAGGAAAATGAATAATAGAGAAAAATAAAAAGAAAAGAAGAAAGAACAGAGAGAAGAGACAATATATAGAAATAAGTAAGAAATTGAATCTAAAATAAAGATAAAATTAAATCAATAAACAATTGAATCAATCACGCAAACTCGAGCTACTTACTTTTTGGAGGCACTAACGGTGTAAGGCAACCTGGAAAATAGACAATGAAGAAATTAGAAAGTGAGGTACATAGAATATAAATCAATAAATTTACCTATAATGCATTGAATATATCCATGTGTTCTAAACTTACATAGAATCTATCGCCATTTTTTTTATCAAGGCAAAGTAGCACTTGACAAGATGTTGATAACTGGCTGAATGCTATATGTGTGAAAAATTATTATCTAATTCAAACAATTATCTTCACCAACCTGTCATGCTATCATCAATTATCATCCAAAACATCTATTGCATCATTGACTTGACAAAATATAAATAAATAAAATAAACAAGATAATAAAGGATAATTACCCTTTAAAACATAACTGCCTCTCTTAATCTAAGTTCATTACAAGAAGACAAAGAGAGGAATGAGAACCAGGTCAAGGATTGTTTCAGATTTTGGTTCAGGTTTTCATCATGCAGAAATGATGCATAAATGTGGAATATCCATAGGTAATCACGTGCTCAATACTGATAAAAGTTTGCCATCACAACCAAAACCAATTTTTTTTTTTTTAAGTTTCTTTGTTTTTCTCATAATGAAACTTACTTTTACCTTTCTTATTCTCCCTTCTTTTACCCTTCATTATCTGGTAGAAAGGAAACTCTCAAGCTTGTTTGATGGCTCATTAGATCTTAGTCTCAGGGGGATGCAGAAGTAGATTCACGACTTATTTCCTATTTTTCCAATTTCACAAAAAAGGAAAGAAGAAAAAAAAAATACAATAAGTGTATATCAGTCCATTGCTGATACCAGCAATAGAGAATAACCGCTATTGACAAAAAAAAAAAAAAAATGTTGCAATGTTTGGTATGATTTGTCTAGCTACTTCTACTATGTCCTACTCTCCATCTGACCTCCTGGTTTTCTTCTTTTGTTGTGACAGTAATTCTGAGCCTGTAAAACCAACACTGTTTGACTGCCCCACCACCAACCAGCCTCCCATTTTTTCCATTTGCCTCAGATCTTGTTCCCTAAATTATGATCTATGCTTTCTTCCTAGTGCAGTGTGATACTCACAACTTTATTTGCTTTTCTTATTGTCACTTTACTATTTGTATATAAATCTACATATCAAATGTTTTACATACAAAATTATCATTTCATTTACACTTTATAGGAGTAACTATTTTCAACTTTGGCAGCCTACTGTGCAATTTTGACAGCCTACTGTGCAGTATATATTTGACATCTGAGAGTGAAATGTGGATTTTCTGGTCTAGTACCAAGCCTTTGAAATACAAAAAACTAAAAATTTGTCTTGGTTAACCCATTTGACATAGGGACGCGTATACTGCGTCCTTGCAGCGCTCGTGAAAAACCCGAGGACGCGCATACTGCGTCATGGCTGAGTTCTAGTGGAATTGAGTTTTCTTTCTTCCAGATACTGTCTCGAGATCTTTCACAATAGAGGTCAGATAAAAATACGACAGTTACTTGACTTTCATTATTATCACATAAGAATGGGATTCGCTTATACCAGGGGAGGCAACGTGCACCTGCTAGCATCATTTTATTAATCCTTTGTGGAACATTATGTAACAATATTAAACTTATTATGATTAGTTTACCATGCTATTTCAATCGTTTTCTTTGGTCATCTGAGTGTAGTCTCCCACCAAGGTCACTCTTTCCATCTTCCTCCCAACCCATGTAAGCCACTTGTCACATGCACATGGGGGAAGAGATAACTTATGCATATTTTGATATATAACACATGATGATTATGTTGAGGTTTTGGCTTAAAACTTGTCATGTTCAATAGCGACGTTTAAAATTTGGCGCGCCGCGCAGGCTTCGGATGCGGAGTGGAGGGCGTTTTCTACTGCCCGTAGTAAAGGGGTTAAACTTCAAGAATTGTGGGAGGGGGGGCTAGACAGGTGAGTTAGTAGTTAATCACGTAACTTAGTCTCCTCCACTACCATGGAAACAGTTAAGAGCTCTTATAGGACTATGCAAATACATTTTTGCTTAAATGAAGAGAAAAAAACTCATATCATAGTAAATATAAATGAAATAGGTCAATAATTCCTGAACTTTAACTAAAGAAACAATAGAGTTCTTTCCAAATCTGCTATGCAGTTCGCAAGCTCTTGGAGAAACTCAAAGCTTGGTCAGGAGCCAAAGACAAATGGTGAAGACTTTCCTGCTACAGTTCATGGTTGTCTTTACCCTAATATTTCCAAGATATTTTGTATTTATCTTATCCAGTCAACATGTGTGATAAATGTTTAGAGAAAACAAACACTAGGGTTTTCAAAACAATATTTTTTCTCCTCATAATCTTATATAATGGCTGTGCCCTATCATGAAACTTGTGATTTGTGATGGATGGCCTATAATAATAAGTCCAAAATGAAAGGGGCAGACTGTCAACCCATTGCTGCTGGCTCTAAGGTGTGCACTTTGGCAATATATTGTGACAAGACAGAGCTTGGAGTGGTTCCTCATTTTCCCTGTCTTTACAGAATATACTTAGTGAAGGTTTGCTGGCCTCAGAATGTAGAAGTCAGTGATAGACACTGTCTGTCTTTTTAAAATTTACCCAGCATACTTATAATTGTCCAGTGACTATCTAATTATTGAGACTGTAGAGTATGGCAAATGCACACCCAGGATATTCTACCTAAAATTCTATAGCAAACCCAAGTAAGCATGTGCACTTGGTTATTGTTGTAAACTATGACTTCATGTAGTGCCCATAACCTACATTGTTTAAATTTTTGTTTTTCTATATCACAAAAAATTACATCTATAGCTCGATAAGCAATATTTCTCTTGCACCAAACCAGAAATGTCCTCATATTTAAAGTGCCCACTTAATGTGTTCACCTGTAAATATGAGCTGCACAATTGACTATTTGCTCATAAACACCCAAGGGTCTCGAAGGCAACTGCTATTCTCTCGTCTCTTAAATTTCCCACAAATATTGCTTTGGAGGTTTCATTTCCACCAAATTCTCAGAGTGAATCTTGAATATAAATCTTCCAGAGCTCATCTTGCGGTAGGCTGCCAGAGGTTCAAGGTCAATCTTTTACCACTACTTTTGCAAATAATCAGTTCTTTGAACTTGTGAATTGGAGTTTATGTATTATTTGGTACGAAAATCAAAATTGCATTTCTAGTTACACAAGACATAAACTGTATTATAAATAGAATTTGCTGTATTAACCCTGCCTTCAGTTACATTCATTACTAAATTCCCGATACATTTCATACTATCTTGAAATCCGCTTTCTACAGATTTTGGAGAGTTAGCAGATAAATATTTCCAATTTTGTTTTAAACCCATTAGTCATCTGAATAATGACTAGCAAATAATTCATTACAACTTTCGATACCCATTCCCAACCTTGACCTTAAACTTTTATATTACTAAAACTCGTGTCATTTGCACATATGAAGCCACATCATATTAATCACAAGCAAATTAATATTCGTTTGACATATCCCCAAAACATCACAATTCCTTATATAAAACACAAACCTGAGGGCGTTGAGTGAGTGCTCAAGCAGGCAGTATTAGCACGAGCAGGGTAAACAAAAGCCAATACTCTGCTTCAATTATAATATTGCCGTAAGGTATTTAGTAACGGGCTTATTTTCCTTACTACGCAGTATATTCTGTATTTTGTATTTTGATCTAGATTTATTATTCTGATATTTATTGATCAATTCGTACAATTTAGACGTCGTAGTAATTTTTATAAGACTTACTCAAACGGGATTTATTTATCGAAAAATTGACTCGTAGTATTCACAAAGAGAAGATCAATCATTTTATTTTTAACTCTGAGCTTATTTGTTTGTCACTTTTCTCTTGTTTGGCCGTAGAAGTAATCGGAAGAAGTTATAAGTGCGGATGTGCTAGTGATTACAAATTAACATTTTTAGATGAAGCCATTACAATTGAGAATACACGGGTATGTTCAAAGAAAGTATCAGTATTTATATGA
>BOPN01000842.1:135725-143225 GCA_017312705.2 Penaeus japonicus | reverse complement strand
AATCTTAACAGACTCAAAAGCTGCTTTTCACTTAATAAAAAACAGTAAACCACAACACTACAAAAACACAATATATAAGATACAAAATTTAATCCTACAATTTACACAGAAAGATCAAAACAATATTTCAATGGATACCTTCACATAGAAATATAAAAGGGAATGAGATAGCAGACCAAGCTGCCTAAAAAAGCACATGACATCTCAAACTCCATAACCATACCCCAGGACACAAAAACAGTAATAAAAGAAATAAAAAATAAAAAATAGAAAACTGGGAATTTTACCTTCTATCAATCCTAGAAACAAAAAACAACTACATAAAAGACAACAAACCAGAACCATGGACAAGATCGAAAGAGAAAACTAGATGTATGTATAACCAGAATGAAGACTAACCACACAAGACTAAATCAACACCTGCACAAACTCAATATTGTAGATAATCCAAACTGCAGATGGTGCAACACCCAAGTAGAAAGTATAGAGCATTTATTATTATACTGCCTAAGACATCACTTGCACAGAACTAAACTAAAAGAAGCCCTCAAAAAATTGAAAATCAACACCCTAACAACAAATCTTATTACAGGTGAAAATCAACCCTCTGAAAATAAGTACTACATACTCAGACATACAAAAATCTTCCTAAGGAGAACAAAAATCATAGACATCATATAAAAGATAGTGAAAAAAAAAATAATTGAAAGAAGAAAGATGTGAAGAAGAAAGAAAAAGAATAAGGGAATATAGACTACACCTAGTCTAAAACCCTCAAAAAGGAGAAAGAAGAAGAAGAAGACGTCAACAAATGTACTCGTACTTGACACCTGAGAGGATTACCCCAGAGATGCATTCGACAGGGAAATCCAGCATAGAGGAACAGTTGGCACAGTACAGACTCAAGAAGAAGAAGGAAGAGACATACGAACACACCAAAAAGCGGATCTGGGAGTTATTATGGTCTATGATGTCTTTCATGAGAAGTAACAGCACAGTCTCCGATTCTGGAACCAGTAATAGTAATTCTAGTGCGGAGGAACAGAAATCCGAACACCGTTCTGATATTAAGGTGATTATCTTTTTGTTTACACATTTATGTTGGATAAATATTGCGAATGCGTATTGAGGTTATTAGAGTATAACCATTCATATTACGTTTGACAGATGAGTGTTAATTTTTTTTCAAGTTTTCAAATTATCTTTGGTTTCTGCAGATCAAAATAAGGTAAATTTATATAAAGATGCAACCAACCCTCTAGGCACAACACAATATTTTTCTGGTAGTTTTCGTTGTACTTTGTACAGTTTCGCTACTCATTTCCATCAGAAACCTTTCATGGACGAAAAGGGTTTTATGGTGTTACGTTATGATTATAGGTATGTCATACCAAAAAGTTTGTTTTTTCGCTACGGGTGGTTCACCAGCAAGGAAAGACCCAGTTGCATTGAGTATAGGCCATGTGTAACCATGAATTATGACTTCAGTTTAGATTTTTTCATTGTATATTGGATTAGTTATAAGCACCATATAAGTTTACCATAATATATACATACATATATATATATATATATATATATATATATATATATATATATATATATATATATATATATGTATGTATGTATATATATACATATCTATATATATATATATATATATATATATATATATATATATATATATATATATATATATATATATATATATATATATATATATATATATATATATATATATATATATATATATATATATATATGTGTATATATATATACATATATATATATATATATATATATATATATATATATATATATATATATATATATATATGTATATTTATATTTATATATATATATATATATATATATATATATATATATATATATATATATATATATATATATATATATATATATATATATATATATATGTATATATATATATATATATATATATATATGTATATATATATATATATATATATATATATATATATATATATATATATATATATATATATATATATATATATATATATATGTATATATATATATGTGTGTGTATATATATATATATATATATATATATATATATATATATATATATATATATATATATATATATATATATATATATATATATATATATATATATATATATATATATATATATATATATATATATATATATATATATATATATATATATATATATATATATATATATATATATATATATATATATATATATATATATATATATATATATATATATATATATATATATATATATATATATATATATATATAAATATATACATATATATATATATATATATATATCTATATATATACATATATATATATATATATATATATATATATATATATATATATATATATATATATATATATATATTATATATATATTATATATATATATATACATACATATATATATTTATATTTATATATATATATGTATATATATGTATATATATATATATATATATATGTATATATAATATATATATAATATATATATATGCATATATATAGATATATACATATCTATATATATACATACATATATATACTTATATACACGTACACGCACACACACGCACACTCACTCACATGCACACACACACTCACTCACTCACTCACTCACTCACTCACTCATGGATGCATGCTTTGATCTTCTTTTTCTTCTTTAGTAGTTTTATCATTTATTTAATATATGATACACAAATATATGATACACTATATGTATGATATAGTTTGAATAATGTATTAATTACATCTGAATGGTTTTAAAATTTATAGCTTAATATCAAAGATTTTGTCAATCCTATTGAACTGACAGTACAATTGTTATGGAATTATGTAAATAGTATGTATATCTGAAAAATTGGCGATATTTCTACCACATACAAACATTGTTGTTCGTTAGGCAAATATCATTTAACATTCTGTTTCATTGTCTATGGCAAATCTACATTTTGTTTTAATCTACAACTTCAAATATTTGTCCACAAGTGCTTTTACAACCTCTCAGTTTCAAATCTTTGTCTATTGTTGTCTTCTGCCAAATAATTTAGTGCTCATGTGGCATTTTGTTTATAAACAGTCTTATGTAATATGAGTTCCAAATAACATTTAGAACAAAACCTGCTCTACTTATTAGTAGTCAGTTAATTTTGTTAATGCATTTTGTGTGAGTTGTGTATGTGCAATACATGACTAACTAAGATTTCAATCAACCCAGGAACTCCGAAAGAGAACAGCAAGTACAAGAGAATCAACCTCAGGCACCAGTGCAGACCACAGTGACACAGGCAATGCTGTCCATTCCACACTCCCATCCTTTAGGTCCTACACAAAGTTGGACTGGATTTCTTTAGGGTTGAAATGCATGATGTGGTTGATCCTCTTCAAGATCTTCATATTAATTGAATTCGGAGCAGTGTTCTTTATCTTCAGTTCCTTCATTTTTATATGGTAGGTCTTTGACATGCAATTGTCACCCTCATTAAATTAGGTATGGAGCACATAGAATAGTAGATTCCACAAGTGAAGAAAAAATATCTGGTGGTTTATCTTTATAATTTTTGTCCTAAGGAATGTATGAGTTATTGGTTATTTACAAGAGCAAAGTGACCGTGTGCTGTATGCGAAGGTAAGGAGTAACCTCAGCTGCAATCTTGGCCTGAGTACTTGAGTAAGCAGGGAGAAGTTGCAGCATGTTTGCAAAGTTGAAGTTGAGTCTTGGATTTTTCATGCATTCACTTTATATCTTTCTTTCATGCCAATAAAATATATGATAATGAGTTTGAATTAATAAGTTGAAACTGCAAGGAAGTTGTTTTAGTGTGCTTTGAATGCAATTTTAGGTATGTTGCTTGGATATTGCCAAGTACCAAAAAATAAAATTTCTGCATGTCAAAGGGAAAAGTCCGCTGAACATTGATAGTCTTTCAAGTTTTGAGAAAATTAAATACAGCAAGATGTAAGTTCTGTTGTGTTTATATATAAAGAAATTGATACTGCTTTAGCCTTTAGTTGTCAAATATATTGAAACTTTATAGATGTCATTTACAAATGAAAAGCAGCATCAATTGAATAAAAGCATAATAGTTTGCAGTTAGCATCCTTTTATTTCTTAATTTTAACTAATATAAAACTTTTATTTGTATGTCTCTTAATAAGACTAGAGTAGAACCTTTAAATGAACTAAATACAAAGCAAGTAATCATGAAATGATCATTGAATTAGTTTTACACTTTCAGTTTTCTGTCATTCTATATTATGATCTTTATAAAACTGTAAAAAGGGGTGAGAGGGTGAGAGGTTCGGGACAGACATTAGTTCATAGTACTTATTTTATTTTTATTTTTATTGTATACAATTCTTGAATTATGCTGAGAAAGAGGGTTTGCTTTTGCCAATCAGTCATAGTTTCCTGATCAATACTGTTTTAGTTGTACTGGTATCAAAACCGGATTCTTTTGTTTTAACAATTATTACAATATTCCAGGTACAACATGAGGTCCGAGCCCAAGAAAAAGGGGGAAATTAGTGCCTACTCCGTCTTTAACCCCAACTGTGAAACAATTGATGGAACTTTATCAGCAGAACAGTTTGAGCGGGAAATTTTACACAAGATGTAGGGAAAGGCATTAAGTTGTAAGATGAGTTGGATATTTTGTTTAAAGTGAAATATATTTCTCCATCTTCACTGGTCTTTCTTCATTTCATGATTGGTGTATTTTAAAGTTCTGAACATTCTAGTTTCACAGAACTATAATATGATATTAGGAGTGAAATTAATCCATCCATACTGTATTATTGATTTTTTTCTGAGTATATTTAGGACATTTGAGAAACATTTCTGTCAATAGGCTTTATTCACCATGATTTATACATCTGGTTTTCTTTACACTGTTTTGTTACAAGCCATCCTGCTATTACAGCGAAGAAGCTGTTGTCTCTAGTTTCACATGGAAAGTTTTGAATCAACAAAACAGTATTTGGTTTTTACATGTGATGCATTTTCATTTCTGAAACTGTGATGTATTTTCATTTCTGAAACTTCATTTCTGAAACTATGTGATGTATTTTCATTTCTGAAACTTCATTTCTGAAACTATGTGATGTATTTTCATTTCTGAAACTATGTGATGTATTTTCATTTCTGAAACTATGTGATGTATTTTCATTTCTGAAACTTTGTGATGTATTTTCATTTCTGAAACTATGTGATGTATTTTCATTTCTGAAACTATAGGCCTTATCTGCAGCGTCATTATCTGCAATAATTGCTAAAAACTCGCAATAATTTGCTGCCGTATTCAAGTTCTATTGCTTAAGGCACCACCCGCCCACGCATTATAGCCTATCCAATAGGGCGCCAACATACGCATCAGCATGAACCATCGCCAGAATGGCAAAAATGTAAAAATATTTCTGATTTTATTTTATGTCGTCTCATTCAATCGTTTAAAGAGTATCTCAATGATGGTTTACAACAAAATTTATGTAACATTGAAGTAAGATTATGATGTATAATATACTGCATATTTCGAGACTCCAGTTCATGCGTGAAAATATAAAACAAATACCACCATATGTAGCTTTGATAAATGGGTGGTAAATAATTGTTTGAATCCTTTGGCTTGGATTACATTTACTTTTTAACTCGTAAGAAACTGAATTCACTAAGTGTTTGACATAAAAAATACTTAAACAACAACAAAAAGTCTATTGGATGTATTTTTATGTTCATTCTCAGGGCAGACTGGTAATCAAAGGCTATTGAATTATATAAGGCTTCTTTTGTAGAGTACAAAACAGGGAACGCGTTCTATGTTTCTGAAAACTGAAAGAGGTTGGCCTAATGACGTCATTACTCTCCATAGAAGCTGATTGGCTAGTGAGTGCGCTGCCAAGCGTAGGGCGAATTGTGGGAAAAAGTATCGTAGATATCATTTCAAATTACACGCTCCCGAAACAACATCGAGGATCCACCACACACGTATCATACGATGGCGTCCTCATCGAGAGACCAATAGAGATCACGTCTGTAGCTCTGCAGGTCTCCCCAGAAGATGAGAGCAATGAAGTTATGGCAGAGATTGTGCAACCAATTGCAATGTGTGTTGATGTGTATGACGGCTTATGCCTTTGAATAAGGTGGGTTTCCTATTGGTTTGAAGGAAAAGCTCTAGCAAAGGCCAACCAACTTTCTTCCTAGTTTTTGTAAACAGTAGTGCAAATCTTTCCATACTTAAGATTTATTTGCTATGTGTGCATGGGAAATAAGTTATACAAATAACAATTACAGTGTAATTGTTGCATTTAAACTTAAATCAGATATTTGGAGAAGACAGTGTTCATGCTAATCAACTGTGTCATCTTTTTCATAAAACAAATAAGGAAATTTTCCCCAAGATACCATCAGATGCAAAATCTAGGAGCTGAATTCATTTTTTAAAGTTCTGTAGGGTCTAGAATTTGTATTTGTTAATCTCTAATGTTTTTTTTTTTTTTTTACATGATGTAAAAGTAATAGTAAATGACTATTATTTAAAGTATTTAAAAGTAATAGTAAATGACTATTATTTAAAGTATTTTGATTATACAGTATTTGTATTTTAAGATTAGAAAGTGAAATATATTCATGTAGTATTCATTTACATTTTATAGTAAACATATTTTTCTTAAAGGAAAAAAGTCTTTGTGGGTAAAGATATGCTTTTTCTTCTTCATGCAGGGAAGATCATCCGCAACAAGAAGGTTTCATGGAAATTCTGGAGCAAAAAAGTGACTGTGACTTTTTCAACCACCTAGGAGTTACTAAAAGTTCTTTTGATATGTTTATCAAGGAAATCGAAGGGGTATATGGGTCCAGACCTTCACGTACCAGCCTCAATTTAGGACCAAAGAAGGCCTTGTATATGACACTTTGGTACTTACGAACTCCTGTTTCACACAGAGAGATATCAGAATTATTTGCAGTATCAAAATGAGTTACATTTGATTATGTGCAAAAAATAATAAAAGTGCTGTGCTCTCTTGGCAGAAAGTATATTAGATGGCCAACACACAAGGAAGCAGTGGAAAGGGAAAGAGACTTTTAGCATTTAGCTGGCCTGCCAGGGGTAATTGGTGCTGTGGATGGTTGCTGTGTGTATTAATTAAAGCCCCAGAAGCTGTACAATCTGACCTGGACAGTACAAATATAATGGCAGTGTGTGTGTGTTTTGAAATGTTTTATATATATAGTATATGTTTTTTACTCAAATGTTTGAAGTCCATATGTGACCTATAACTTTTTTTGTTTATTTAGCAACTTTGTCACAATAAAAGTATTTCCAATTACTTTAAATATCAGTTTAGCTTATCCTCACCTGTCCAGGACAATAAGGCAACAAATACTTATTGCATATTTAATAAAACAAAGAGTTTATTTCGTCCTAATACATTAAATTGCTG
>BOPN01000842.1:125725-130725 GCA_017312705.2 Penaeus japonicus | reverse complement strand
CCCCGAACGCCCCTCCCAGAAGTTCGAAAACATAGAACGCGTTCCGTTTTGTACTCTACAAGAGAAGCCTATGTGTGTGTGTGTGTGTGTGTGTGTGAGTGCAGTAGGGGGGGGGGGGTGTCTGGTTGATGAGGATGCATGTATCAGGTAGTACGGGAAGTATAAGTTTCACACTCACACTCACACTCACACAGACATACACACACACACACACACACACACACACTTTCTTTCTCTCTTTCTTTCTTTCACTCTCTATTTCTTTCGCTCTCCATTACTCTCCTTCGTTCTTTTGCTCTCTTTCTCTTCATCTTTCTTTCTCTCTCTCTCATTCTTTCACTCTCTATTTCTCTCCCTCTTTTACTCACTCTCTTTCTCCCTCTTTCTTTAGTTCTCTCCCTCCACCCCTCTTCTTTCTCTCCATCTCTATTCCTACCTCACTATTTGACTTGGCCCTTATTAATTTGCCCTGTTTTGTTCCTCCTCTCTCTGTCTTCATTTTTCTTTCATCTCTATTTTTTTTCTAACTTGGCATGGTAGTTGCATACTTCTAAAAAATGGACGGTTTGTATAAATTGTTATTATTTTTTTCAAATTTAATTTTCTGTGTTTTCAAATACTAAGATAATTATCTATTTTTATAGATATTAGTAACACCTTTTTTTGGTTTGCATTTTGATTTTTTACAAAGAGGTACATTAGAAAATTGATACTCTTTTCATAAAGGTGGTGTTTGAAGTATTTCCATAAAGATGGTGTTATACAGATTTGAAATTCATATTTTGAACCTTTCCAGTTCATATCTGTCGCAGAGGATGAAGTCTGAGAACCCCTTCAAGAAAATAACTTTGCAAAGGTTGCAGCAAGAGTTAGAAAAGTATGCAAAGTTAAAGAAGCATTCATTGGACCAGAGACCGTCTTCTGTGCAGGCACGTTCAAAGAAGGTGGTCAGCAAGTGCTTTCATGGGGCTGGTATTGTGGTCCCGGTGCACAATGATGTTGGTTACAGGCCTATCCCAGAATCAAATGGTAAGTTCAATCTTAGAACTAATCTGTTCTGCTGTTATTTTTTTCATTATTTAGTTTCTGGATGCATTGCTACTCCTTGAGAAAGTTGTGGTTTGTTAACAGTCAAATTAAGGAAAAAAAAATTTTGCCACATATTTTATTTGCTAATCACTTTTTCTCTCTCTCTCTCTCTCTCTCTCTCTCTCTCTCTCTCTCTCTCTCTCTCTCTCTCTCTCTCTCTCTCTCTCTCTCTCTCTCTCTCTCTCTCTCTTTTCCTGATGTCACCTTAGTTTTGCTCCTTCTCCTTCACTTATCTGCCCACACCATTTCTCTTTCCTTCTCCCCTCTTTTAGCCTTTGCCTCTCTTTTCCATTTTCTTCCTCTTTTCCCTTCTCCTTTCTTCTCTAAGTCTCTTTTGTTGCACTAAAGATACATGTATAATATTGTTGATCTTCTCTTTTACTACAGCCAGTTTGAAGAAGATTTTCAAAAAAGTTGTGGATGCTAAATCAGAGGAGGAGAAATTGAAACACTTTGATGCTGTCCAAGAGCTGATGACCAATGTACAGTTTGGTTTTGATGAAGGAGACTTTGGTAATTATTTTCTATTTTTATATAATTTTCAGTAATTATTTTCTATTTCTATTTAATTTTCATATCTTTATATTGATGAATCAGAGTAAATTTATAGTTATTTTTTAAATATTAATGTAATAAAACAAAGAGAGAAAGTATTAATGTTTTCTTATATCAAAGCTAAGGGTTGTTTCCTGAGGTCATACTGTAGTTCTGTTTTCTCTTTTATATTGTTTGAGACTGTTATGTTCACTAGAATAAGCCCCTCTTTATATTCTTAAAATACTTTAACAATGTCATATTACCATAAAGATAAAAAGAAAGTAGTGCAAAATTAATGCCTTAGAGATTATGACTGAACACCTATTTCTTTCTTTCCAAGGAATGGGGTTGGAGTTTGGCCTCAACATGTTTACTTTCATGTTTACTTTCGGAGGAGAAGCATTCCACAAAGCCATCAGTCATGTCCTTGGGGTTGCTTATGAACTGCTTGGAAGAGATGCATTCATTGATATTTTACGGGTAGTTATTTTTATAATTATTGCAAAATATGGGTTCTTCTTCCTCTCTGTGTGCTTACTTTGTCTATTTGTGTGGATGTGGGTGTGTGCTCTGCATGTTGCATGCTTAAGTGTGCAAGTGATTATACATGAAAAAATATTTACTCTGATCACCACCATAATTTAACATCAAGATATCTGCTACCTCATCTTGAAGTTATTTTCCATATATTAGTTAATGTTGTTATTGTGATAATTATTTAAAAAAAAAAATTATTATATAGATTTTTTCACTTATTTTCAGGCACATTTAAAGAACAGGCGTCGAGGGAGTAACATGAGCATACTGGAAGTTGTAGAGTGAAAAATATTAAAGAAAAGAAAAGAAAACTTATTTATATATATATATATAGATATATAAAAATACCCATTCAAATTCTTCTTTTTAACAGTGAAGTATCTGATCATACTCAAAGAAAAGTTTGCTTATTTTCCTTTTCTTTTGGTTTGAGTCTTCTCATTATTCATCAAAGAAAAGAGTAAAAATGACTAATAATCATGTAATACTCACCTCTGGATTTTTTTTTAGTGGAAAGTGGTTGAAGATTTTATAATAAAACTATAGTCATAAATGTGTTTATTTTACTGAGTTGCCTTTTGAGCTGCTTAACATATAGTTGATGTGAATAGCATGGGGTCAATCAACTATTTATGCAAATAAGTCTCTTCAAACATTAGCCTGTAAATGGATATGTGTGGAAGTACCGATCTTTATATATCATATTAAAAACTAAGGAAAATTAAAAATTATTAAAGAAACAAACATTATTGTCTTTAGTAACATACAACACAAATCGCTCATAATGGTAATCCCTTATATAATAAGGTAAACCTCTTTGTATTTTTTATCTACACAATATTTGTTTGAACTAGCATTTATGATTAATAGTTATTCAGACTGCACCTTGATATACATTATTTATAACATATACTATGCGATATAAGGTCTCTCTATACAACCAAATCAAGAATCAATAAGTACATGTGCAGATAATGCATAGTTGTTGCAAGCAAAGTAATGGGAATTCAGTGGAAGACTGCTGAAGGCGCAAATAACAAGCTTCCAGATTTGGCAACATCCTACTGACAAGGTTAGTTCTTCCTTAATTAATAGCCTATTTCAAATGCTATCATCTACTGTGGGAAAATCTCACTATTTATCTAGCGCCAGCATTACTAATACATATATGCGTCTATTTCTCTGTTTGGAGAGCTGCGGATTAATTTTTTTGGAGGGGTCGAGCTGCCAAATTGTTGTATATATAAACACTTAAATTTTTATGGAGGGTTTTGGTGCAGGCCTCGTACTTGTCGAAAGAGTGTGTAACTTTTTTTTTAGCTAATTTGCCTAATAAAGGAAGAGCTTTGGGAGAATGCAGCACCGCTCTTCAGTACCAATCTACGAGTGAGACTGACTGAGAAATTGTTACTTTTGTATTTCTAAAGGAGTTGTAATTGTGGATGAGTGAAAAGATGAAGGTAAGAACAATGAAAAGCTACTCTTTAACCTACAACATTGTTTCTCCAATTCAATTCTAAAAGGCAAATACGGCATTTTTACGTAAGCGCTGTAAGTTTTAAGGCGAGAGAATGAGTGAAAAATCATACAAACAAATGTAATGATTAAAGCATCAAATGATTTGACATTAAATGAATTAATGGATCTTATCCCTGTCGTGAACATACAGGAAGAGAAACTAACGTCTTCGTGGAACAGTCATTTGATAAATAGGTGTCTAAATAAACAATCAACGCTCATTAGGGAGGAGAAGAATGGTCATGAGTATAAAGAGGCATAGCTAGCAAGGTCTCTTCAGCATCCGAAACTATGCGGAAAACCTCCCGCTTGATCATGAGCTGTGAAGCTGGTGGCATTTTGGCCGTCGTTGCATACATGCCCATGAAAAAGTAGTACAACGGATCTCTCTCCTCCAGTTTTCCCTCCGTTGCTTCGAGCGGCCTCTGTCTGGATCTCTGTTCGCGGTTTTCGATTGATTGCTTGAACAAAAGACTGATATCTGTTCTCTCGTTTCGGGTGTCAACAACTTTCTTTTTCTTCGTTTCCCTTGAGGGAGATGAAATGTCTACGCTACTAGTGCTGCCATCATCATCATGGCCATCAACAGCACCATCATGCACGATGGAGGGAAACAAATATTCGCACGGGACGAGGGAGGGATCATCTTCTGACCTAGTATCACTTTCGATTATCCCAAGAGCGTCATTGTCAGCGCTAGTCGCATTCGCACTTATGGCCATGTACGGGATCAAAAACTCCATTTGTTGCTGATACTTCCATGGCTTGATCGCCACTGCACGGGAGCCAGTTCTGCCCTTCAGTTTCTTCTGCCTCCTGAGAGCATCGCGGTGACAGTTGCGTATTTTTAGCCACGCCTCCTTAGCGGTTGAACCTGCAACAAAGTAGGGCATGTTGGGACATGTCGAGAAAAAATAATTCACAAATGCGCGCGGGTGCGTATTTGTGTACATAAATAAATAGATAGCTGTAATAGATATGAATATATATATATATATATATATATACATATATATACATAAATATACATACATATATATACATACATATATATACATACATATATATACATACATATATATAAATACATATATATATATATATATATATATATATATATATATATATATATATACATATATATATACATATATACATACATACATATATATATATATATATATATATACATATATATATACATATATATATACATATATATACACATATATACATATATATACATATATATACATAAATATACATATATATATACATAAATATACATATATTTACATATACATATATATATATATATA
>BOPN01000842.1:110000-117500 GCA_017312705.2 Penaeus japonicus | reverse complement strand
AGTGCACACTAGAGATGTTCTCTCCAAAATTCTGTTTCACGCCAGCTCTTCTGTGTGCAGGTGTGCACTTGAGAGTCATAGTCACAGTTAATTTCTTCATGTAGTGAGGCTATGAATTGGGGTAATGTTGTGTTCTGGATAAATCTGTCATATTATATTACAAAAACACCACTTTCTCCTTTCTAACTCTTTCCTCTCTCACTCTCCCCCCTCTTACTCTCTCCCCTCTTACTCTCTCCTCTCTGCCCTCTCCCCTCTCCTCTCTGCCCTCTCCCCTCTCCCTCCTAACTTTGTGATAACATATAGTGCAGTTGGCAGGTCATCTGCAGCATGTATGTATATCAAAATGTTAGTATTGTGCATGCTTGAAAAAATGGTTTCCCCAGTTTAGGTTGAAATATTTGTGAAAGATCTCTCCAGCTTTTTCCCCTCTTCAGCTATTTAGAACAGGATTTTGGGTTATATATGACAAGTAACAGGTAAGTGTTATAGAAATATAGTGCCAACAGATACCGCACCAATCTTTCTGGTGTAGCTAATGTCATAGCCTTTTGATATCTGTTCTGATACTCCTCTATTGTATGTTTTATATCTTTTAATTCACAGCTTGATGATGACGAATTCCAATTACCACCCATTGGAGAACTACCCACACTTGAGAGCATCTTAAATGAAAATGATCCAGGATCTGTGTCTGATGATGACTTAGGGATCCCTCCCACACCCATACAGAAGGTTAGTGTCTCTTGACACACATAAGCCAGTGCTTAAGATCTCCATGAAAGCTGAATAAGATTTCAGGTTTAGTTTTATTAACTGCTAGGTTTGCAAGTATGGGTGCAGCAGTATGGGTACTGGATGGTATTGATTGATACATATGGGGTAATAATTCTCTTCTCTGTCTAAACAAAAGCGGAGACAGGAAGCTGGCCAGTATTAAATCAGTGTTACCTTTGTTTTTGAGATATTTTAAGATTATCTTTAGATACTTATGAATACATTTTTGCAAAAACTATTTTACAGGTTGTGATATGATTGCAGAATGTTGTGGAGTTCCTCCAAAAATGAATATCTCATGTCATTACTTGCAGACATCATTTTCCAATGATGGTGGCGACACTTTATCAGTCCATTCTCGAGGGAGCTCAGACTCTCGAAGCCGGACATCCTCAGAGCGTCACAGCTGTGGGAGCCGATCCCGCAGGGATGCCCATCACAAGACCCACGGCTCAATACTCCGTCATGTTATACTCACTGGTGTGGCAGCTCAGCTGGTCTCTGCTCATGTAAGGAGAATTTACTGAAATTATCCTAAACAAAGTTTCCAAAAATCTTACATAATAGCTTCAGAAAACTATTTCTTAATGTCTTTATTTCAGTGTATAGATTTAAGTTTTCCTAGTGCACACACTGACCTAGATAATGATTTGTAGGAATGTGTTAATCTCTGATAACTATATCATATAACTGATATCCATTTTAGTTATGAGGAGTATACAGTTGATCTATAGCCACTTTATAATGAAGCAAAGGACTAAATCATTGTCTGAATAACAGAATCATCTGTCTATGGTAATCTAATGAGTATAGAATCTTGGTTTCCTTGTTCTGATGGAATTGTTTAATTGTTTAGGACCGTGTGGGTGCAGGGCTACCAACAACCATGGCAGTGGGTAATATCATATGCATAGGCACAAGCCATGGCCTCATCCTTGTCTTTGAGCCCACTCAAGCTCTGAAATTCTGTTTGGGGTCAACACAGGTAATAGCACAAATTTATTTGATTGCCATTATGAAAAAATATGTATATTTGAATAAAGTAAATGATGTATATATGTATATATCTATGTTATCTTGTTATTGTTTTAATATATTTTTATAAATTGCTTTCCTAATCTTTCCTACTGTTTTTGGCAGTTGGGAGAGCAGTATGGATCAGTGTCTGCTCTGGCCCTCAACCATGACTGCACTCGTCTCCTTGCTGGTTTTGCTAAGGGTCAGATTTGCGTCTTTGACCTGACTTCCAGTAAGCTCCTTCAGACAATTTCTGATGCTCACACACCCTTCACAGCTGTTTTGCATCTAAAGGTATATACAGATGTGGCATTATTTTGATTAGTGATAACAGTTTATAGGCCTACAATTTCCACATGCATAAAATTCTGAAAGTTTGTCTGATTTTTTACTTTCTGCTTCTACAGTGGACAGATTTTCCTGGAATGGCTGTCATCAGTGACAGTGGAGGTTCTGTCTTTGAGCTGTCCATCAAGAGGACCATGGGGCTCAACTCCAATGAGTCTCGGTGCATATTCTCAGGCAGTCGTGGGGAAGTGTGTACCATTGAGCCCCTGTTGATGTCACAGTTCCGCGCTACACCTGTGTCAGAACCGGTCATATTAGCGATGGCTACCATTTCAAAGGTGTGATTATTTTTCTTTGCTATAGAAAAATGCTTGAATTACATACCTATGATTATGATTATTGCAGTAATGGGAAGAATTGATAATAGTGACTAATAATGATTGTGATAAAAAAAAAAAATGAATTAGTTTTGGTTGTCTAATCAGGAAATTCATAGATTGTTCTTGGTTTATATACTATGCTACTTAATCTAAATTTCTTTGTGCTTTTGTGCTACATCACATTACAGAAATATTACTGTTACATAAGACATTTTGCACACATACACACATACACAAACACACACATACACAAACACACACACACATAAACACATACACACAGTTGCACACACACGCACACACACGCACACACACGCACACACACGCACACACACGCACACACACGCACACACACACACACACACACACACACACACACACACACACACACACACACACATACACACATACACACATACACACATACACACACTTACCCATTTTTCTCTTGCATGAATTTTGTGTAGACTGATAAGATATCCATAGACTCTCAAAGTTCAAGTTTTCTGCAATTACCATATAATCAATATGATTTCAGGTCATTGTGGTATCTTTGAGGCCACAGTTGAAAGTATTGTTCTCTCACCCCCTAAAAGCCTCTGCTTCTACACTCCCTCTCTTGGCCTGGCAATTTGTGGTGATACAAATGCCTGATGGAACGAGGGTGATTGATCCAGTGTTGGCCTTTGGTCGAGAGAAAAATGTGTACTTTTATCAGGTAATCAGTGATTATTATTATATCTTATTTCTTTGACTTTTTACCTCTTGGATAGTAAAAGGACCCATGAAACAAAAGCATACACAGTAAATAACACATAAAAACATAAATGAAGTCTTAACTTTTTGAAGTCCTAGACTACTTCTTCGAGTAAAGACGAGTAAAACCAAAGAGGAAGTTTGCAATTTCATTAACGTTCTTCCTGTGGGTGTCGTATTTAGAAATAATCCATGGTTATGCATTTACTTATGTGATTTATTTCCTTTCACCATATGATAAAGATTGCTATGTCTGACATGAAATCAGTTGACATTATGTGTATTAGTAGTATGAATATGAAAACTTAATTTAATGAAATGTGATTTTACAGTTGACACATGGTAGTCAGGAGGAGTTGCAGTTCATCCCACTGCAGAAAATGTCTTTATCATACCTAGTCCAAGCCATGGCTTGGCTCAACTCCCGCACTTTGGCTGTGATGGATACCAAAGAGCACTTGCATGTGATTGATGTCAAGACTCAAGATGAACTGGAGACTGTAGATCTGGCCCACCTTGGCCTGGTCTATGCTTCTGCACACTTCAAAGCCATTGCCACTGGGAGCAATGTTAGCAAAGCAATGGTATGTACAATAAAAGCGTTGTCTGCTTAGAAAGTAAAACGGATTGCATTATCAAATAGTCTTCATGGTTAAATCTTGAAACATTTTCTTTTTGTACAGGCACTTGCAGGGGAGAGAGCCTGTTATCACTCCATGGTCAGTTTTGGATCACAGGTTCTGCTACTTGGGACCAAATCATTCCAGGTAAGTTTGTTTACAGAAAATGAATAATTTATCTGCCCATAATTGTTTGAGGTAGATAGACAGTCTTTTTTTTGTCTACCAAGGTTAAAGTAAGACAAAATTATTGGGAGTCTGTTATTTGGTTATGAGCTTTCATAAGTTCCTTTCATAAGCAATTGGTTTGATTTTTCACCTAATTTGTCAATAAGATAAAGGTTCATATCTTCTTGGTTTGATAGACTAACTTTGAAGATATCCGCAATACCTATATAGTTAAGGAATACACATCATTCTGAGATTTGCCTTCAGTTGTGTCCATCATCCAATTCACTGATGATGTTCTATCCTAATTCTAGGTGGTCACAGTGCGCACTTGGGTGGATAGATTAGACCACCTTGTTCGTGGAGGACATGTCCGTGAAGCTCTGCAGCTGGCATTAGACATATATCAAGACAAGGCTCAAGCCGTTGTAGGACTCAAGCATAAAAAGGAGAAAAGACAACTGGTAAATATGAGCTTTCAAGTGTTTTAATGTTATTAGAAAAATAAACAAACTTATACATTGATTATGGTTGCTCCGTATCACCTGGAGATTGCCATGCCATCTGCCTCATGTCTCTCTCCTTATCAAAATAAGAATGTGATGTAAGGGAATTTTCTTCATTACAGCTTGTTCAGGAAAAGATCAATGAGCTTCTGAACCAGTACCTGGACTCTGCACTAGAGAAACTTCCAGAACGAACCAACCTGGAAGGACTTAATAAGTATTATACACAGTTGGTTCCTCTCTGTGTCCAAGTTGCTGTGGGAGCTCACCTTCGGGACCTGTTGTTTGGGAGGATGTGGGACCTCTTCAGTGAAGATGCCATATCCAGAGGTATTTGATCCATCCCTTTCATTCAAATTCCTTTGTGAGTTACATTTGGAAGTTTAGGTCTTACCTTTAAGATTGGGAAGACTTTTCTTTTTATTTTCTGTATATTCTATTTTTTTTAGATAGAAAGATGTATGCTTTATCTATTGTATTTAAGGTCAGTTACCATAGACAGAAAAAAGTGTTAGTTCTAGATTTATTTTCTTGTTGATTAGCATAAATAGAATAATGTGTGCAAAAAATATCTTTAATGAATACTGTACTCAATATTAGGGAAAGAGAAGAATTTTGAATTTCATATTTTCATGTTGATTCATTGGTTGAAATCCTGAGCATTGGCTTGTCCTGATAAAGGATATTATAAATAGAATCAAGCAACCGTAATTGCAACACTATCTTCTCTTGAAATGTGAACTTGCCTATAAAGATTTTCTTCTACTCTGTCTATATAAATCAGGTCAGATACACAATTTTCATTTTTTTTGAAGTGCATTACACCTGAAAAGTTTTTAAGATTCCACTACAACTCTATTTTTAGGTATTTTCCTGGAATCACTGGAGCCATACATCCTCAGTGACCAGCTAGCAGATATGTCACCCAGCATATCACAGTGTCTCCTGTCTCACCATGAGTCATGTGGGAGACTGCAGGCTGCAGAGGCATGCATTGTCCATCTACAGGTGACATCCCTTGACCTCCACCAGGCCATGACCTTGTGCTGGACTCATGGACTTTACGATGCTATATTCTACATCTACACTCATGGCATGAGAGATTTTGTCACCCCACTGGAAGAACTCAGTACTGTTCTGAGTAATGCTATGGATAGTGGTAAAGGCTTAACTGATAGTCAGGTGATGCTGGGAAACAAGATTCTTGTGTACGTGTCAAGCTGCCTGGCTGGGCGTGCATACCCGCGGGGTGAGATTGACCCCGAGGAACTCCAGCAAGTGAAACATGAAATATTCAAGTGTATTACATCACTTCATTCCAAAAATGCAAAGCCAACTGAACAGGCATATCCCTTCCTTAGAACTTTGTTAAGATTTGATACTAGGGAGTTTCTGAATGTCCTAGCACTAGCTTTTGAGGAAGCAGAGTTCACCTCAGAACTTGGTATGATCCAGAGGCAGCGTGTTGTAGATATTCTCCTCCAGGTATGTAGCAAGTACAAGTGCCTTCTCTGTGTCAAGTTTTGATATAGTTAACCCAATGCCGCCGGCCGCCGGCCACAGACGGCGATTATGTAATATGATAGCGCGGGTGCCATCATACGCCGTCAATGATATAATTGATTTAGGCCTATGCATTCGAGAGCCCCGGCATTGACGCCAAAAAGGACGAAACGGCCCGGCGGGAATGGGTTAAGATGTGTTTTAGAGAGGTATTAAGTCATTTTATGTAAAGTTATATGACTCAGACTTACTTTGTGTAACTTTATTCATCTGAAAGAATTACATATTCCAGAGTGCTTACTGAAAAGTTTGTACTACTGTGTTGATTACTTCTTTACCTGCTTTACTTTTGTTGGTCTTTTTTTTCAACATCAAGTAAAAAATATGACTATAATCACACCAGGTAATGGTGGAAGGAGAAGGCTTTGGGCCAGCTCAGTTGGGAGGGCTCTTCACTTTCATAGCACGACAGATGTCCAGGCAGCAGGGTGCTATTGCAGTCAACAGGCAGCTGTTCGATCAAGTAAGTTGTCTCACTTCCATTGAAACAGATAAAATCAGGGTTTGTTAACTTATTTATTTTATTGGTTGAGTTAACTATGGTGTTGAATCTGATAAGGAAGATGGTTTGATATGAATTAGTTGAATGAAATTCGTCTTGGCAGGTCTTATGCCACCTAACAGCTCCAGATGCGTCAAGTCACCATGAGGAACGTCAGACAGCATTGCTTGAGCTCTTGCAAGAAGGTGGTCTTGTACATTATAAAGTGGAACAACTGTTGGAGAAAGCTCGACAAGCAGGATTGTAAGAAAAATATTCCTGCTGTTATCAACATTTGATACATATTTCTTTTGCTTCTTGCTGATTATTATATATTGGTGCTTTCTGTTAAACTAATGTATGTATTTTTACTTTTTTCTTTTCTTTTCTTGTGACCCAGTTACCGAGTGTGTGAGTTTGTGTATGAAGAAAGAGGAGAACATGAGAAGATTGTTGAATGTTACTTAGAGGATAAGATGAGAAAACATCAAGTGTTTACCTACATACGATCTGTCCTCTCATCGCCTCAGTTCACAGACTTGCATGCACAAAAGATTCAACAGCAGTTCCTAAAGCATATCAAGGTCAGTGAAAAATATTTTATTTCTGGTACTGTAATGATCATGGATGACAACTGTTCATGAGTAATCATTGATTAAAAAAAAAATTAGTATTTACTTTTCTTGTTCTCTTTTTTATTTTTTATTTCCCCTTTCTTTTGTTATTTTCACCCTCATTCCTCCCCACTTCTTTACTTCATCCATCTTTACTCCCTATAAGACTTGAAAAGGCCTTGAATATCACTTCTTTTTTCAGAGTCTTTTGGAGATTGACAGTAGCCGGGTAGCTAGTCTGCTCCTGACCATGCCCCAGCTGACCCCCCTGCTGCCAGAGGTCACTAGCCATTTGAGAGGAGAGCCACAATTGTTGTTTAATGCGCTTCA
>BOPN01000842.1:92500-102500 GCA_017312705.2 Penaeus japonicus | reverse complement strand
ATTAATTTAATATATTTCTTTTATGCTTATTTTAAAGAAAAGAAATGACAGAATGCCATTTTGTTCTTATCATGTCATCCACTGTAATTTGGCACTATACCAATTTGCACCACAGGTGGGGCTTGACGACACCCAACTGGAAGGCATTCGACGAGTAAAGGCCCTGAGCTTTGGAGGGTCAAGATTACAGTTTCTAGATGAATTGTCAACTCCACGTGGTGGACCAGCAACTGAGAATTCATCCAAGACCAGCCCATCTTGGAGGAGCTCTGGGTCCGTTTCAGGAAACCAAGACATTTGGTCGTCACAGAACTTTGCTTTGAAATTAGCACCGCCAACCATAGAATTTGAAGGTGAAGCTAATTGGTGATCCATAAAGAGATGTAAAAAGATCCTTGATTAAAAGTGAAGAAATACAGTGTCTTTGCAGTGAATATTAAAAGAGAGATGCATCTTTTGCTTAGGAGAAAGTTCGAAAAATAAGTCTATGCAAGAGTTTGCCAAGGTCATAGTGTATAAACGAAACTGTAACCAAAATCCTGTGAAATAATCTCATGAAGTTAAATGGCAATACAAGGACTTATGCAATTATTTTTCTAATATCACAGGCTGGAGTGGTCAACAGGAATGGGTTTTAAGTCTTAAGATAACCAAAGATATGATTTTGCTCATGATTATCAGATAACTCTCACACCTATTGAAATCATTTCCAGCACAAAGGCACAAACTGTGTTGACAACATGTAAAGCATATATTCATATATTTTCACAATCGTAGAATAATTTATATATATTTGTGTAAATGTCTTGTGAAGTGATTTCTCTATTTTTTTTTTATCTATTTATTAATTTACTATTTATGTCAAAGGAAAAGAGGGGCAGGGAAGAAAAAATGACTACTTTAAAAAACAAAAGCCTTCCCAGATGGCTATTTTTGCCAATTACAATTATATTTAATGGCAAATGTTTAGAATATGTAATGTAATACATATAAGATTCAGTATTATATCAGCAATTTTTTTGTAATTGTCAGCTGTATGCATTGTAATTATTCTTCTGTATTCACTGTAATGTCTTGTTTATAATATATTTATATTTTAATACTGTTGAAATTACTTTGTTATATTACTCTATAATGCTACAAAAGATACAAAATTCAGTTGGAAGGTAATATATGCAAATATAGTAATTGAATATCAAAATGGGTGTTATTTATATACGGAAATAATTGACTACAGTATACCATGGCAAGAGAGTTAATGATTAATGTCTCTTATATAACCACGCCTATTCCAGACAAATGCACCAAATTTTCATGCCGATTATCCAATCAAAGTGCTTGATGAAATTATCATAAATCCTGTAATTAAGAATATCCTTTCTCTCCCTTATATTTTTGTGGCTTCATAGTCAGTGTTATATTTGTTTTCTTAACTTGTTGTATACTTAACTTTGATACAGAGTTACCAAGTACTCTTATTTCTTAAGAGCTTTAATACCAAGTCACAAAACACATCCATTATTGTCCAGTGCTTTGTCCACACTTGACAAATCATTTTTCTGATGAATCCTCTACCTATCGGACTACATGGACTATAAAGAAATATTCATGATATTTTGATAAGGCTTCAAATTAGGCTGACCATGTAATATTTAACATACTCATTATTTGTTTGTTTTTATCTTTGTTAGTCACGAACATTGTCTTGATATTTTTTTGAATGGCACCTTTATGTAAATACTTGGATAAAGGTACTTGTTGGATGTAATTATTATTTAATGATTAAGTATTATTATTTTCATCTGTAAATTCCTAGTCCTTTATCATGTATAAATAGTTTAATGTAAATACTGTGCAAAATTGTGTGACCTAATGAAGGGTACTGAAATTGCCCGAGTATTTCATTATATTTTTTAGTCTGGTCTACTTTCAATTCAACTGTGATGCAATAGAAGCTGATTTTAAGTCTAATCTTTAAAAGAAAAATATATGATTTGTTTTGATTATCCAAAGATAAAAATTGTACCAATCATACTTTTCCTTTTTTTTAGGTACATGTTTGGGATCAAATAAATCCCTAAGGTACTGTAAAGATGTGAAAATCATAAAGACATTATTTCCATACAAAAAAAAGGGTTTAAAAAATTACTTCATAATGTAACTCAAATATTCTCCATTTTCAACATTCCACAACCTATTTGTTTGAAATAAGTTGTACTCCTTTATTATAAATATACTCAGAAAAGAAATATGATTAAGAATATGTATTTAAAAAAAAAAAAAAATCATCTGGAGTGATGCTGTCTAATTTCACTTCTTTTGAGAGGATTCCTTCAATAGGAATTTAAAATCCCAAGAAGGCAATTGAAAGAAAGGAGTTGATAATGTAAATAAATGATATAAATGAATGTGTTGTTTTCTTTTAATGAGTCGGGTCTTTTCTTGAGTTGGGTTTCTGATATGGGGAGCAAAATGATAAGAGAGAGAAGACAGGTAAATTTAGAAACTGATGCAAAAGACAAACAGACAGGCAGACAGAAACATAAATGCACACACACGGTGGGGAGGGGGGGGGTATATAGAAGATGAGTAATTTTTCAGAGCACGTACCCCTCATAGAGTGACGACACATACCTCTAATAAACACAACACCAGGTAACCCTTACCTGCAGAAATCGTGATGACCGCAGAAATAAGTGAGCATCATTTCTTTTTCATCTCCCGGCCGGAAAGCACATTCGTGATCTCCAGCCAATACACACTGTTCTACGGTTCTGAGGGAGAAGTGGGAGGACATTAGTAAAAATGAGGGGAAGAATTGGCATTAAAACAATAACAAATTCGTGTAATTTTATTCCCGGCTAGTTACTAATAAAAATGGTAAAACGCAATATAGGCAACGTGTACTAACTTGGATGGAGATGAGATTTTAGTGCTGAAGAAGTTGCTTACATAGAGGACAAGTAGATTTGCTTTCCAAACAGAAAAAAAAGATAAATGAGAAACGAAAACCGGGAAACCATATGGGAGGGAAAATATAAACGCACCTGTTGAGCCACTTGGGCGAGGGCGTGGCTGTCCGGCCTTGTACCGGGATTCGGTTCAGGCGTTCCTGGCTCCTCCGGTAGTAGAAGGACGAGATGAACCTCTCCACCGGATCCCTCACGATATTCACGTAAACCGGTGGTTCCGAGCCGAGTCTGAGGGCACATACAGGGGTAGGAGAGCGTAGTAGGGGTACTTGGCGTTTTTCAAGAGTATCTGCCACGTTTGAACCGTTTTTGGGTTACTATGGCTAAGACTAATGGGAATGAGTTTTTATAATATTTCATCCCATGTCTACAGTACAGATATGCCTTGGCGATATTTACATAGTTAATACATCCACCATGGAAATAGTATTTAGCAGTTGTCCGCAGATGTAACACGCGGTTTACTAATACTTACAAATGTAGTCAGAACTTTTATCAAAGCTAACAAATATAACTTTTCCGTATACAGGTAGATAATTAAATGATTGCATGCGCAGCTCCCATGCGCAAAGAAGCACTCACGCCGTGAAGTTGGTGTAGTAGAGATGGCGGTCGTAGCTGAGGGTGTGCGTGGGCGCCGCTCGCAGCGCCCCCGTCAGGTTCTCGACCAGCTCGATCTGCTCGCCGTGGTTCAGCAGCCGCTGGTTGTACACGAGGGACGAGATGTGCACGAAGCCCAAGTGGCTCGATAGCCTGTAGGCAGGCCGCGGGAAAGCGAAGGCGAGGGAAGAATGTAATTTATATATATATCGCGAAGCACACGCACTCACACAAAACACACACTCACACACAAAACACACTCAAAACACACTCTCTCTCACACACACACACACACACACAAAACACACACACACACACACACACACACACACACACACACACAAAACACACACACACACACACATACACACACACACACACACACATACACATACATACACACACACACACACACACACACACACACACACACACACACACACACACACATACACACACATACACACACATATATATATATGTATATATACACCATCAAACCGACCACAGATGTCAAAACAAAACCAGAGGAGGAAGTCTGCCGGGGACACCCGTGGCGCCTGTTCCCACGCCAGGGACGCCTACTTCCGACGGACGAGAAGGAAGCGCGGGCCAGTCTCCCTGCACTTCGCCCCCCCCCCCCCCCCCCCCCCCGCTCCCCTTGGTCGCTTGGCAACAGCAGTGCCACATAACTCCCCTCATCGGCAATAGACCCGCAGGATGCACAGGTTGACCACCTGTTTGGTCTCATCGCGCGATCACAAGGCCATGCATGACCAGACCAACCTGTGTAGTTGAACCCAGCGTTACTTCTCTCTGATATCAGTGCTCGGTGCGATGACGCTAAGGCTCGGGTTCTGGCGTCCCTACATGTGCGGGTGTCCTCAAGGCCGCTCGACTCTGGGACTACTTACTGGCTGAACGACGCAGGTAACTTCACTTGCCTCTGAAGCCACGGCACATTCTCTTTCTCTCTTTCTTTCTCTCACTCTAGCTTTTTCTTTCTCTTTATTTCTCTATCCCTCCCCCTGTCTGTCTCTGTCTCTGTCTCTGTCTCTCTCTCACACACACTCTCCTTCCCTCCCTCCTTCCTCCCTGCCTCACTTTTTTCTTTCCTTCCTTCCTTCCTTCCTTCCTTCCTTCCTTCCTTTCTTTCTTCCTCCCTTCTTTCCTTCCTTCCTCCCTCCATTCCTCCCTGTCTCCCTCACATCTTTTCTTCCTCCCTCCCTCTCTGCCTCTCCCTCCCTTACTTCTTTTCTTCTTCCTTCCCTTCCTTGCTTCCTTCCTCCCTCCCTCCCTACTTCTCTCTCCCTCTTTCTCCCCCCCCTCTCCCCGTCTCTCTCCTTGCCTCTGTCCCTCTATACTTTGCACTTGGATTCATTCACTCTCGCATCAAACCCTGTAAACTTCATCACTGCGCCAGTATATTCACTTACGACTCCATTCGTATTTACAACTCCTCTTTATCTCTCTTTCTCTCTTTCTTTCTTTCTTTCTTTCTTTCTTTCTTTCTTTCTTTCTCTCTCTCTCTCACACACACTCACACTCACTCTTACTCTCTCTCTCTCACACACACTCACACTCACTCTTACTCTTACTCTTACTCTCGCTCTCGCTCTCACTCTCTCTCTCTCTTACTCTTACTCTTAATCCTACTCTCACGCTCACTCTCATTCTCACTCTCGCTGTCTCTCTCGCTCTCGTTCTCTCTCTCGCTTTCGCTCTCTCTCTTGCTCTCTCTCGCCTTTCTTTCTCTCTGTGTGCCTGTCTCTCTCTCTCTCTCTCTCTCTCTCTCTCTCTCTCTCTCTCTCTCTCTCTCTTCCTGTATCTATTCTGGCTCTAACTTTCCTCCACCTTCCTCCTTCCTCTCCCTTCTTTTCGTCCTCTTCCATAGTATCGTCCTCTTCCATAGAGTTTTCCTTTTCCCTCCAACAAATTCCCCTTTCTCTTCCTCCTTCCTCCCTCCTTCGCAACCTCCTCCCATCCCTCCCTCCCTCCCTCCCATCCCTCCCTCCCATCCCTCCCTCCCCTCCCCCCTCCTTCCCTCGCTCCTCCCTCCCCTCCCATCCCTCCCCCCTCCTTCCCTCGCTCCTCCCTCTCCCCTCCCTCCCATCCCCTCCCTCCCTCCCCTCCCCTCCCCTCCCCTCTCTCACCTCCACCTTCTCCTCCTTCTCCTCGCTCCTCCCTCCCATCCCTCCCTCGCTCCTCCCTCCATTTCTCCTCCCTGCCCCTCCTCTCCTCCTTGGCCCTGCCCCTCACCCCCTCCTTCCTCGCTCCTCTGCGGGTCCCCCTCCTCCTCCCTTTCCTTCGGCGTAGTAAGAGTATTCGTCCTCACCGCCCTTCGCCTCGCCTTCGTCCTCGACGTCCTCGTCTTCCTCGTCCTCTTCTAACGGACTTTCTGGAGGCAAGTCATCGCCCTCCTCCGCTTCCTCGACTTCCGTTTCTCCTTGTTGGGATTAAAGGAGAATGGACGACATGATTAATGTGGCCTTTTTACATGGGCTTTTATTGGAGCTGTCACAACACATTTTCATTTACGCTCACTGTCTCTCTATGTCTCTCTCTCTCTCTCTCTCTCTCTCTCTCTCTCTCTCTCTCTCTCTCTCTCTCTCTCTCTCTCTCTCTCTCTCTCTCTCTCTCTCTCTGACACACACACACTTTCTCTCTCCATTTCCCTTTTCAAGTAGAGCATAAAGGGTACCCTCACCATCGTAACTCTGAGCCAAACCTTGGTCTTCTAAGTCATCCGGTGCCCCTTGGTCTCGTCTGATGCTTCCCTCGTCATCTCTGCTTTTGGCCGCGCGCGCCCCTGCGCCTCCTGGACAGATATATTAACAACAAATATATAGGTAAACGGGTTAGCGTATGGTGTAATTCCAGTACAAATAATTGTGGCGTATAAGACATCTGAATATTCTAATAAACTGCAGGCACATATGCATGAACACGTTGCTAGTCATACATCGACATCTGGTTAATTCTAAGAAAGACACATGCGGTCCGTGCATGATTTCTAAATGATCATCAACACTATATCTATTACTAAATACCACAGTTCTCCACTTAAGATAATCATTTCGATTTTTTCTGAGGACACACTGCAATGAATATTTTCTCCAAAGCCTCAACTATTCTATCGCAACTATTTTTGGCATTTCTAAGAACATCCTACAGTAAATATCTTTCCCGAAGCCTCAACTCTTCTGTTGCGAGAGGGAACTAGACGTCTAAATCATGCACGCCATAGCAAACCGTGTGGGTGTTCGGGAGATGCAATTTGTATGCTAAGTGTTCCACTGGTATTTTGCCCCCGCTAGTTGTCATGATGTAGCGTTGCCTTTGTGACAGTTTCATTGTCTCTCTTTTCGCATCTTGATTAAACGTAATTGCAAAGAGAGGAAAGAAAAGACTGTGGAAGCTAAAAAGCTTTAGCAAAGAGTAAAATCGAAGGTCGTTTTGTGATTTTTGTACACTATCTTCTCCCTATATAAGTATTATGGGATACATTCAGAGTGATCTAAATGACGTCGACAAGAACACACACATACACATACACACATTCACACACGCACGCGCGCGCGCACACGCACACACACACACACGCACACACACACACACACACACACACACACACACACACACACACACACACACACACACACACACACACACACACACACACACACTCACACTCACACACACACACACGCACACACACACTGGGAGTAAGAGAGAGAGAGAGAGAGAGAGAGAGAGAGAGAGAGAGAGAGAGAGAGAGAGAGAGAGAGAGAGAGAGAGAGAGAGAGAGAGAGAGAGAGCAAGAAACAGGCGGAAACAGAGGAAACGGCAAGAAACGGAAACAGAAAGCGAGACCAATGGGCGTCCTTGAAGGCGGTTGCAATGGGCGTGGCCAAGTAGCCCTTAACTGCCAAAGGAACAACCCTTTGTTCCTTATGACCTATTTTTTCTTTCCCGCCCTCGCTCTCTCTTTCGTTCTCTCGATCTTTCTCTTTCTCTCTCTCTCGCCCTTTCTCTTTCTTTCTCTCGCCTGCTGCCTCTCTTTTTCCTCTCTCATTCTCTTTCTTTTTATCGGCCTTTTTCTCTCTCTCTTTTTCTCTTTTTCTTGCTCTCTCTTTTTCTCTTTCTAAATTATATAATAACACATACATATATATGTATATATATATATATATATATATATATATATATATATATATATATATTTACATATATATATATCTACATATATGTATATGTATATGTATATATATGCATATACATATCTATACACACACACACACACACACACACACACACACACACACACACACATATGTATATATATATATATATATATATATATATATATATATATATATATATATATATATATATATATATACATAGCAGTCTCCCCCCTCCCCTCTTTCCCAGCAGGAGGAAAAACCGGATCGAGGAAGCTGTTCTTCCATCCGCCAACCAACGAAGACAACGCAAACAACAACAAGGCAATAAGCGCACGTCTATTTTCATTCTGCTTTATCTTCACTTTGGTTTCTCTCACTGGTTCTTTGGCTTTTAATCTTTATTTTATTTTTCTTTTGCGTTTGTTTCAATTTCTTAATTCTTCGAATGATCTTGCCACCCCGTGCCTAGCTTTTTTTTATCACCATGCTCCCTCGTAAATATTTCGACCCATTTCAACCGACACTTAACTTTTACTCTCGTTACTAATCTTCCGTTTCTTTTCCATATCTATTCGTCCCACTTCTTCCCTCCTCTTTCTTACTCTTACCCTATGTTGTGACTACCCTTTATTCATCTATTTATTTATTTATTTATCTATTTATCCCTCTATTCATCTATCCGTTACTCACGAATCCTTCCGTCTGTCTGCCTTTCCTCTGCCAATCCGGCACATAGGCCTAGCCAAGCCCCTATGAGGCCTCACACAAGAGGTCGCTTAGCCCGAGGGAGGGACAAGGGGAGGGGGAGGAGGTGGGATGAAAATGTACTGCTTGCTCTCCCGCTCAATCGGACAAGAATCGGAGACCACGTGATCAGATGAAGACGCATTCCGTATTGATAAATAATGGCAATACTGCCAATAAAATTAAATTGATAATAATAATACAGATAATGTTGATAATAATAAAAACAATAAAAATAATGTTAACAATAATACCAATAAAGATAATGATGATAATAATAGTAATCATCATTGATATAATCATCATAATGATGATGATTATCCTTTTCATTATTATCATTATCACTCTTTATTATCAATATCATTATCATTACCATAACTGCCGTTATCCTAATTATCTTGATCATGAAAATTATCATAATAATGCCAATACCAGTTATAACATCAGTGAAAGTAATGTCAATAGCAATCATCATAACAGAAGAAGATCGTATCGCGCACTCGGCCAGCGACGGATCGCATGACATGAATAAAAAATGAGCCACATTTGCACATACCATCCACCCATCCAGTGAACTATCTATCTATAGATCTTAATAACTTCGTCTATTCCTCCACGTGACCATATCCACTCGCTTCTCCCAGCGCCATCCCAAGCGAGAGGCGCTGAGTGCGGGCGCTGACGAAGGCTTAGTTAGACAAGAACCCTCGGAACCGGGCGACTCGGCTTGGCGCGAGGAGTGGCACACGGACGAAGTGAGTGACAGTGTCCTCATTCTGGGCGCACGCATCTCTAGCTTGGGTGTCACAGGCGGAGCAAATGCATCGGAGTAAAAACATGAGGTGGCCAGCTGCGTTCTCCGCCCCCCACCCCCCCACCCCACATTCCCCCCCTCCCCTCCCCCCACCCACTTGCTCGCTCTTCTCCGCCTTCTTCTCCTCTTGATCCTCCTTCAAGCTATCATCATTCACTCACTTTCTTCAGTCTTCGCTTCTTCTTAAAGCCCATTCTCTATCTATCTCCATCTCTCATCATTCTTAACCTTACCCCATGTCCGCTTTCATCACCTCTCATGCTCGCCACTATTTTCTCTTCATACTTCCTAATTCAATTTCCACTCTTTTCGCCATCTCTTCCATTCTCTCTCCTTTTCCTTCCATATTCTACTTTGACTTTCATTTCCTTTTCTCCGTCTTTCATATCCTAATAAAACGCGACCCCAATACAGCCTCTCGAGTTTTTTTGTTTTTTTCTTTCCTTTCCTTTCCTTCTCTTCCCTTCCACCTCCTCTAGCCCGTCTTTTTTTACTTAAAGAGGAATAACTGAGAGAGAGAGAGAGAGAGAGAGAGAGAGAGAGAGAGAGAGAGAGAGAGAGAGAGAGAGAGAGAGAGAGAGAGAGAGAGAGAGAGAGAGAGAGGAAGAAGAGAGAGAGAAAGAGAGAGAGAGGAAGAAGAAAAAGAGTGAGAGACAGAGGCAGAGATAGATACATAGATAGAT
>BOPN01000842.1:72500-77500 GCA_017312705.2 Penaeus japonicus | reverse complement strand
GAAAGGACGAGGAAGAGAAAGGACGAGGAAGAGAAAGGACGAGGAAGAGAAAGGACGAGGAAAAGAAAGGACGAGGAAGAGAAAGGACGAGGGAAAGAAAGGACGAGGAAGAGAAAGGACGAGGCAGAGAAAGGACGAGGAAGAGAAAGGACGAGGAAGAGAAAGGACGAGGGAGAGAGAGGACGAGGCAGAGAAAGGAAGAGGAAGAGAAAGGACGAGGAAGAGAAAGGACGAGGAAGAGAAAGGACGAGGAAGAGAGAGGACGAGGCAGAGAAAGGAAGAGGAAGAGAAAGGACGAGGAAGAGAAAGGACGAGGAAGAGAGAGGACGAGGCAGAGAAAGGACGAGGCAGAGAAAGGAAGAGGAAGAGAAAGGACGAGGAAGAGAATGGACGAGGAAGAGAGAGGACGAGGCAGAGAAAGGAAGAGGAAGAGAAAGGACGAGGAAGAGAAAGGACGAGGAAGAGGAAAGGGCAAGGAAAGAGAAAGGACAGGAAAAGGACGAGGAAGAGAAAGGACGAGGAAGAGAAAGGACGAGGAAGAGAAAGGACGAGGAAGAGAAAGGAAGAGGAAGAGAAAGGACAGGAGAGAAAGGAAGAGGAGAGAAGGACGAGAGAGAAAAGGACGAGGAAGAGAAGGAAGAGGAAGAGAGAAAGAGGACGAGGAAGAGAAAAGGAAGAGGAAGAGAAAGGACGAGGAGAAAGGAAGAGGAAGAGAAAGGACGAGAGGACGAGGAAGAAGGACGAGGAAGAGAAAGAAAAGGACGAGGGAGAGAAAGGAAGAGGAAGAGAAAGGACGAGGAAGAGAAAGGAAGAGGAAGAAGAAGGACAAGAGGAAGAGAAAGGAAGAGGAGAAAGGACAGAGGCAGAGAACGGACAGAGGCAGAGGAAAAGGACGAGGAAGAAAGGAAGAGGAAGAGAAGGGACGAGGAAGAAGGACGAGGAAGAGAAAGGACGAGGAAGAGAAAGGAAGAGGAAGAGAAAGGACGAGGAAGAGAAAGGAAGAGGAAGAGAAAGGACGAGGAAGAGAAAGGACGAGGAAGAGGACGAGAGAGAAGGGACGAGGAAGAGAAAAGGACGAGGCAGAGAAAGGACGAGGAAGAAGAAAAGGACGAGGAAGAGAAAGGACGAGGCAGAAGGCGGACAGGCAGAGAAAAGGACGAGAAGAAAGGAAGAGGAAGAAGGACGAGGAAGAGAAAGGAAGGAAGAAAAAGGACGAGGAAAGAGAAAGGACGAGGAAGAGAGAAAAGGACGAGAAGAGAAAAGGAAGAGGAAGAGAAAGGACGAGGAAGAGAAAGGACGAGGAAGAGAAAGGACGAGGAAGAGAAAGGACGAGGAAGAGAAAGGACGAGGAAGAGAAAGGACGAGGAAGAGAAAGGACGAGGCAGAGAAAGGACGAGGAAGAGAAAGGACGAGGCAGAGAAAGGACGAGGCAGAGAAAGGAAGAGGAAGAGAAAGGACGAGGAAGAGAAAGGACGAGGCAGAGAACGGACGAGGAAGAGAAAGGACGAGGAAGAGAAAGGACGAGGAAGAGAAAGGACGAGGCAGAGAAAGGACGAGGAAGAGAAAGGACGAGGCAGAGAAAGGACGAGGAAGAGAAAGGACGAGGCAGAGAAAGGACGAGGCAGAGAAAGGACGAGGCAGAGAAAGGACGAGGAAGAGAAAGGACGAGGCAGAGAAAGGACGAGGAAGAGAAAGGACGAGGCAGAGAAAGGAAGAGGAAGAGAAAGGACGAGGAAGAGAAAGGACGAGGAAGAGAAAGGACGAGGAAGAGAAAGGACGAGGAAGAGAAAGGACGAGGCAGAGAAAGGACGAGGAAGAGAAAGGACGAGGAAGAGAAAGGACGAGGAAGAGAAAGGACGAGGAAGAGAAAGGACGAGGAAGAGAAAGGACGAGGAAGAGAAAGGACGAGGAAGAGAAAGGACGAGGAAGAAAGGGGCAGGGAAGAGAAAGGACGAGGAAGAGAAAGGACAAAGGGAAAAGAAAGGACGAGGCAGAGAAAGGACGAGGAAGAGAAAGGAAGAGGAAGAGAAAGGAAGAGGAAGAGAAAGGACGAGGAAGAGAAAGGAAGAGGAAGAGAAAGGACGAGGAAGAGAAAGGAAGAGGAAGAGAAAGGACGAGGAAGAGAAAGGACGAGGAAGAGAAAGGACGAGGAAGAGAAAGGAAGAGGAAGAGAAAGGACGAGGAAGAGAAAGGACGAGGAAGAGAAAGGACGAGGAAGAGAAAGGACGAGGAAGAGAAAGGACGAGGAAGAGAAAGGACGAGGAAGAGAAAGGACGAGGAAGAGAAAGGAAGAGGAAGAGAAAGGAAGAGGAAGAGAAAGGACGAGGAAGAGAAAGGAAGAGGAAGAGAAAGGACGAGGAAGAGAAAGGACGAGGCAGAGAAAGGACGAGGAAGAGAAAGGACGAGGCAGAGAAAGGACGAGGAAGAGAAAGGACGAGGAAGAGAAAGGACGAGGAAGAGAAAGGACGAGGAAGAGAAAGGACGAGGAAGAGAAAGGACGAGGAAGAGAAAGGAAGAGGAAGAGAAAGGACGAGGAAGAGAAAGGACGAGGCAGAGAAAGGACGAGGAAGAGAAAGGACGAGGAAGAGAAAGGACGAGGAAGAGAAAGGACGAGGCAGAGAAAGGAAGAGGAAGAGAAAGGACGAGGAAGAGAAAGGACGAGGCAGAGAAAGGACGAGGAAGAGAAAGGACGAGGAAGAGAAAGGACGAGGCAGAGAAAGGACGAGGAAGAGAAAGGACGAGGAAGAGAAAGGACGAGGCAGAGAAAGGACGAGGAAGAGAAAGGACGAGGCAGAGAAAGGACGAGGAAGAGAAAGGACGAGGAAGAGAAAGGACGAGGAAGAGAAAGGACGAGGCAGAGAAAGGAAGAGGAAAGGACGAGGAAGAGAAAGGACGAGGCAGAGAAAGGACGAGGCAGAGAAAGGACGAGGAAGAGAAAGGACGAGGCAGAGAAAGGACGAGGAAGAGAAAGGACGAGGCAGAGAAAGGACGAGGAAGAGAAAGGACGAGGAAGAGAAAGGACGAGGCAGAGAAAGGACGAGGCAGAGAAAGGACGAGGCAGAGAAAGGAAGAGGAAGAGAAAGGACGAGGCAGAGAAAGGACGAGGCAGAGAAAGGACGAGGAAGAGAAAGGACGAGGAAGAGAAAGGACGAGGCAGAGAAAGGACGAGGAAGAGAAAGGACGAGGAAGAGAAAGGACGAGGAAGAGAAAGGACGAGGAAGAGAAAGGACGAGGAAGAGAAAGGACGAGGAAGAGAAAGGACGAGGCAGAGAAAGGAAGAGGAAGAGAAAGGACGAGGAAGAGAAAGGACGAGGCAGAGAAAGGACGAGGAAGAGAAAGGACGAGGCAGAGAGAGGACGAGGAAGAGAAAGGACGAGGCAGAGAAAGGACGAGGCAGAGAAAGGACGAGGAAGAGAAAGGACGAGGCAGCGAAAGGACGAGGCGGACGAGGAGGAGTCGAGGGCACGTGTCGGGTCAGCCTCGGTGGAGAGCCTCGGGCGACAAGGATCGAGTTCGTGTCCTCTCGCTCGTCGCGGAAAAGGTGACGCCGCCGCCATTACGCTGGTGGTCGTTGTGTTCGTTATGCCGGTGGTCGTTATGGCGTTGATGGTTGTGGTGAGGATGATAATCAACGATGATAATATTGATGATGATGGTGATGATGATGGTGGTGGTAGTGGTAATGATGATGATGGTGATGATGATGGTAATGATGGTGATAATGTTGATGATGGTGGTGGTAATGTTGATGATTATGATGGTGCTGGTGATGATGGTGGTAATGGTGGTGATGATGATAGTAATGATTGTGCTGGTGATGATGGTGGTAATGATGGTGATGATAATGATGGTAATGATGATGTTAATGATTGTGATGATGGTAATGATGATGATGGTAGTGTGATAGTGATGATAATGGTGGTGGTGGTGGTGGTGATGATGATGATGATGATGATGATGGTGGTGGTGATGATGGTGGGATGGTGATGATGGTAATGATGATATTATCACTATCATTATCATTTTTACTATCATTATCAGTAGAATGAAAAGAAGCTATAACAATAACAAAAACAACAGCAATGATAAATATGTAAACAATAATAATGATAAAAAACAATAATGATAATAATGATAATCTTCAACATCATCATCATAATAATAATAATGATAATAACAATGATAACAACAACAACAACAATAATAATAATGACAATAATGATAACGATATCAACAATCACTGTACGTCCGAGTATATTGCCGATTACAAGATTGGTTCTATTTATCATTATGTTCGTAATCGGCTGAAACAGGAAGCCAAGAAAGGCGCCAAAACGCGGGAAATTTGCGGAACCGCCCTCCGTTCGCGAGAATTTTACGCTTCTTATTTTCAGCCACGTGTGTAGTACGCTATGTGTATCGGCGCCAATCCTCCTGCTGCGGGGAAACCTAAATATTTAATAAGCCATAATTAGGCGTTCTCCTCTCTCTATCTCTCTCTCTCTCCCTCTCTCTTTCTCTTTCTCTTCTCTCTTTCTCTCTCTCTCTCTCTCTCTCTCTCTCTCTCTCTCTCTCTCTCTCTCTCTCTCTCTCTCGCTATATATATTTGTAAATACTTCCAATATGTATCTGCATGCTTACATTTGTTCTTTCCTCGTCCCTGTTGAATCTAAAAAAAATATATATATACGTATACATAAGCAGAATCACAAGGAACAATAAACACAGGGAAGTCATTTCACATTTCATTTCCTTCGGTGGAGTGAGCTATGTCTGGGAGGCCTTACACAATCCGTAGGTCAAAATCAAGCATCTGATATTAACGGGATGTCTTGTCAGTGATTTATATAAATAGCCTGATTTGAATCAAAAGTCCGTTAGGCTTTTAGGAACCCTACTGGGCTCTGGCGCATTGAATCCTCTGTCCCAATAAAAGGTGACAGGATTTGGCTAATAATTTTCTTTTATCAGTTTTGAAAAGATACGTATATAGTGAAGTG
>BOPN01000842.1:45000-50000 GCA_017312705.2 Penaeus japonicus | reverse complement strand
ACAATGTGTATCAATAACAAAGTAAAATCAAATTCCAATCATCTTACAATGAAGCATTTTGCTTTTAATATAAATCCTCTATCCAAAACACCTGTATTCATGATCATAATAAAAAACATTATAATACTTCTTTTCCTAACTCTGTTACTAGTAATACTGCTGCTATTATCATTACTACACATATTACTGTTACTGTTACATATTACAACAGCTTCTGCTACTATCACTACTACTACTGCTACTACTTTTAAAATAATATCCAGAACAATTATAACAATGATAATAACAAATAACATATAAACCATTTACTTAACTGAATACTACAAATCAATAAAATTTAATAAAATGTAAACTTTCCAACACTCTCAAAATACTAAAATATTTTTCATGCTCTAGTTAGCAATCATTGTTCAAATTTGAAGAGGCAGGTCTCAGATGTCTTCAAAGCATAGTTACAATCCCACAAAAACATCAGTGTAAAAGCAAACTATGATCGAAAAGGTTACTTGCGACTCATTTCACTTACTTATAAGGGGTCCACCATGTTCTAGAGTGATAAAAAATACATTTATTTTCCAAAATATCTTTTCCAAGGAAACCTAAATACAACCAATTACACTTTGATACACATATTCTTTTTTTTACCTTGGCAATCCATTTTATTAGAAAATCACATAAATAAAGAAGATATTATTACACAGTAATTACTTTCATCACCTTTATTTCATGCAAAACACCTGAATATCCAATATCATATGCATCTACAATCATTACAGGCTAATCTTTAAAATTTAATTTTCTTTAAACTCGACATGAAATACAATAATAGGTGTTCAAAGGACACTTATGGATTATATGCTTTTTCTAATGGTTAACCATACTAAGACTTCAGTTGGGTTACCAATTTTTGGCCGAGAAAGCACAAAAACCTTAATGGGAATACAGAGAGGAAGAGAAAAATGAAACAAAAATAATTTCTTTAACACGTTCACGTCAATAGTAACTAAATGACAAAAGAAAGTTCAAGTTATTGAAACTGTTGTTAGTATTAAGACAATATGAATATTTTTTATTGTATCCTGATTTGCATGTATAATCTTCTCCACAATTATGAAACCAAATATGGCTGAAAAATCTAACAAGATGAGCATTATCTGTCCTTTTTAGGACAATAAAAATATTTCTGACTCTGTTTACATTGCTCAATTATAATCACCATTTACTCCTCAAACAGTATGTTGCATCAAGCAAGAAAATAAAATAAATAGATGTTCCTACCATCAAGAAACTGGGAAATGAAAGAAGAAACTTTAACCATATGTTGTATGTATGTTTTCCTATAGTAAAATTGCTACCATGTAGAAAAAACTAAATAAATAAGAAAAAATATTTGTGTGTCCATGGGAAGGGTGCTGTTCCTACTGTAATGATAAAAAAATATCAATAAAAAAAAGACAAAAACATAACAAGGTAATGCACATACACATATGAATAAATATGTGTCCTTATATATGAAGATGAACATATATGCATGTGTGTCTTGCTAGAAAATTTTGTAATTGTACAAATATACACACATACACCTTACAGTTTCTTTTTCACTATCATTTGAAGTTATATTAAAGCTATACAAATGTCCTATCATTTCCTATCTTGTTAGTGCAGAGAGAGAAATAAGATAACTGGAATTCTTGTATCTGGACACAGCAAAAAAAAAAAAAATGCAAAAAGCATAAGGGGTATCATATCCATCGTATAAATATGAGCAATATGGGTACACACTAACAATGTTAGGTCCCCACTTTCAAAATTTACCTGCATAAGCAATGTCAAACAGCTGAAATAGTGGTAATATATTCTTCAATTTTTATACAACATATGAGCAACTCACTTCAGTTTCTGTTTAGCTGCTTATCTTAATTTTCATCTCTCCAGGGAGAATGAGCAAAAAGTAAATAGTTTCACAAATACTGCTTATGCCCTTCAGCTGAAATTGGCTTGTTCAGCACACAGTCGAGGTGGAATGAAAGCCTCGTGCCTTGTGATCAGTAAATAATTTTTCAGTGATCTTCCAATTCAGTGTCCTTAATAACAATGCCTTTTAGTATAAACTAAGTTGTGCCACTTTCAAGAGTTGGCAGCCATGCAATTCTGCCTGACTAACAAATCTCTTTCATGCAAACTCTTGTTCATTCAACCATTCACACATACATTCACTCATTTCCCTCTCCCATTCTTACTTTGATCTTCCTCTCCTCTTTGTCCCTCTCACTCACAATACCCAACTAGTAAAGAAACAATAATTCAGGTATCCTCGGATAAGTTAATATTACGACACCGTTGCCTCTGACCCTAGACCTACAATATAATCCAACTTTTTATAATGCCTGCTAGGACTAAGACACTCAATATGGTATGAATAGTTTATCGGACATAACACAATAATATTTACAGAGATGAGATAGGACTATGATATAAAACATTCAGCTGATGAATATCATTTCTATTTACATGCAAAATGTGGATGGAGATATTAGGTGAATTTCCAGGTACTTTTTTTTAGAGGCTCCAAATGGAGAATACTCATAAAGTGTGACCTTAAATGTATATACTCTGTGTACATGTATCATACGATTTATTATTACTTTTATTTTTTTCATTTTACAATGTGGAAGCTTATAAGTTATCTAGAACATATTGAAGTCAGGCTCTGTATTTTGATAGCTATGTGGGACTAGAAAAAAGAACTGATACAAATTTAACCAATCAAACTAGCATACATGAAATCTAAAGTTTTCTTTATTTTAAGGATAATAATTCCCTCTTATTTCTGGCAAAGTTAGCTATCAGTATACAAATAGCATCCACCTGTAAATAACACGAAACCTACATAAAGTGTTGGGATTCTCTCCCAATCATTTCTATTACAGAGCAAAAAATATACCAGTTGGGATTTTCCTTAACATTATTCAAATCTGAACTTCAATATTCTAACATTGGCCATGTAAATTCTTTAAAAATTTCCTCAGTTACATAATGATGCTCACAAAATCAATAAATCAACTACTACCTACATTCACATTATTCAATTTCATTCCTTTTATATGAAGATAGAAAATACAAGAATTTTACTCAGAGATCCTACAAAATGAATATACATCAGTGACACTATATGCAAGTATTGCTTTGTTAATGATACCATAACACTAAGTATTTACCATTTTTCTTCCAGATTTGAATAATCCAAAGTACTTATCCCTACACATATGACCTATCAATTATCTATTCAATCACAGCTAGTTCTGAAAGTGTCCCATCCCCATTATCAATAAGAGTACCTTCTTCCATAGTTACTCCTAAAATTACTCCTTGTCCACCCAAAACACTTTCATCCACCTGACTATCAGGGGATCCTAAGACAGTCGTGATGCCTGTTTGACTTGTTGAAAGCTGGTTCTTAAGTGCTCGTGCTAACACTGATGAAGATTTCTGAGCACCCTTGAGGGAATTCAGTGAACTTGTTGGGATGGCGACAGATAGTGTGGACGTAGTGACGGCAAGTTGATGCTGTGATGACTTGGAATTCAACTGAAGTAATTTACTGAGTTCCAATTGCTGAAAGTTATCAGATTTTAGTTGTACAAGATTCATCTTACCATCATCTACAGATAAATCTTGTCTTTGATCTGATTTTACTAAAGCCGTTAATTTACCTTCTAAAGGTTGCGAGAGAAGTAACTGACCACTGGGAAGAGCCTTCAGAGCAATTTTTCCGCTGCCCCCAGCCATAAGACCTGATAAGTTTATACTTGAAATTGTAGTTGTACCTTTGGTGGATGTTGATGAGCCTCCTTTAATTATCTGTCCAGTGACAGCAATTTGGTTGTTAATATTGGTCACTGGTGTCGTTCCACTCACCTGAATACTGCTTTCTGTACTGGATGACTTACATAGTTGGGTTGCCATAGTGCTTGACAAAGTTCTGTTATTATTATTCAAAAGTTGAGCAGTAGGACTTCCTCCAGATGAAATCTGGTTGGCAGGTACCTGCAACACCTCCCCGGTATTTGTTGTCACCGCTGTCATACTCTCATTCTTATGAGAATGAGAGCAGTGGGTTTTAAGTCCCTGGTTTGTACAATAACTCTTCCCACAGTAACATCTATATGGTTTTCTTACTCTGAAAATAATTGATTCATGTCATTAAAAACAAAAACAGAAAGTATTTTGAATCAGAAAAATGTAACAACAGAGCAACTAAAACATATTTCAACAAATGTCTAGTCACTGATTCTCTTAAAAGTTACATAACACAGAAAAGTTCATTACTTACTTGCTATCTTTTTTATGGGCATTCTTGGCATGGTATTTTATGCCATTCACATTTTTGTATCTTTTTCTGCAACCAACTACTGGACAGATGTAAGGCTTGTCCTCCCCATTGCTGCTGGAATGGCCTCTGAAAACAAGGAAATGAAGCAAATAAAAAAAATTGCCATTATCATAACAATATTAATAATGAACAAATGAATAATAATAATAAAAAAACTGCTACAAGACAAAGCTGTTTTTAGAAATCTGCTCTTCTTTCAGAATATCTAGATGGCATCACCATCACAATGACCTGATAATAGTATACCAGCTATCACATCCGTACATGAAAATAAAATAAAAACAACTAAAGTTTTCTAGTTTCTGAAACATACTTGCTGGCAAGTTTGATGATAACTTCAGCAGGTATTTCATCTTGTGTCGTCCATGAGTCATTGCTGTCCTCATTCTCACTCAGCAGTGTCTCCTCACAATCACTTACTGTAAGACAGAGACTATTCCTTATTTCTCATTCCATACACTATGGGGACATTTCACCTGTGGTATAAGTTGTATTAGGAGAAATTTATCATTATAAAAACAGTCCAATACAGCCTTATCTGGAAATCCAAAGATTTCAATCCACTTTATAGCATCCAATATCAATTTTAAACACTGCAGTGATTTCA
>BOPN01000842.1:10000-17500 GCA_017312705.2 Penaeus japonicus | reverse complement strand
AGACTGTATGCTTTTCTAAATCATCAGTAATTATTGTGAGATGTCTTTCTACATTCTTGAGGTAACATGGATTGTGTATTTGCAGGTGTTGATATGGTAACACTAACAGTAATCTTGAGTTTTTGGTGAATGGGTTGTTGCTACAAATGTAGGTTTAAATTAATGCCCCTTTTACTTTATTTACCACAGTTTTGTATTAATTTTCTGTAGATGATTATTTCTCCTTCCACAACCAAATCATGCATCTCAGGATGGAACCTGTAATCCAAATGGAACCCTTGTATAAGAGTCACTGGGTCAGGTTTATGTTTGTGAATGGTAAAATAGGACAATGTATGATGATACACATATATCAATTTCTAGAAATAAAATGTAATCATGTGACACTTCAAATTATGAGTATTACACAGATAGTAGCTAACATGAGTACCTTTTAATTCCCAGTTAATAAATTACAGACAAATACAGAAGCTGATACACATACAAACAAATAAAATCATACCTGCAGTCAAACTGCGGACACGCATGCAAGCACACACACACACACAAAAATTCTTATTTCATAAGACTGTGAATCCTAAAAAAATTTAATCTATGAATTCTGATTTACCATACTCTTGATTCATGGCAGGTAATCAGCTGTTACTGTGATAGTACATAATATTTTTTCAGAAATATTACAAAAGGGTTCACTAAACATATGTACCAGTGTCTCTAATGAGAATCGTACACTTCTTCCTAATGGCCATAGAACACCCGAGTTACCTCAAGAATATATGAGTTATGAGTTGCCGGGATGTTATGGCAAAACTATAAACTATCCTCTGGGTACAAGTCGTGCATGGCAGCAGAAGGAAGAGAGAGGAGAGCATAACTGCAAAAATACTTGGTTCCAGAAGTCAGTATGCTCTCAGCTCCGGGCACAAGGCCCCAGCCACTGCCAACCATGATGAAGCAATTATCTCTCATAAATGTGAAATTGTCGTTTTTTCCGATGATGATGACATGCTCATTATTTGCTAGAGCCACTGTTTTATACTTGGCTTCCAGTGGGATCTGGAGGTTAGTCATGGAGGTCCAGCCCATCTGTGACTCCTTGAAGAGTGTTTCTGTGCCTGTCACTTTGGTGCGTCCCTGAGCACTTGGGCACTCCAGTGGTCTTATGCCTCCAATCACATAAATATCACCTTTATGATTCGCTGCTGCTGCATGTCTTCTTCTTTCTTTAAGCTGAGGACCAGCTACCCAGATCTGTAAAAAGTAATTGTAAACATCATTTTTCTACTTCCATGATTGACCTAAACTTTCAACTATAAGAGTGTTCAACTTTATTGAATTTGTGAAGTAAAATTAACTTGGTTCTTCTAACTTGTTATTCATTTAGTTCATACCCGCTATTGCTTTTTTTCAGTTATATAAGGTCTTCCTTCAAGAGTTAGTTCTTCCCATAATGTGAAGTGATCTTCTTAACATGTACTTGTAAATTATAAAAGAATTTTAGCAAAAGATTTCAATGTTCCTAACAGAAATTCATTTTACTGTTTTTTGGTAATAAAAACAGTAAAATTCTTAACTAAAGGATATTAGAAATAAACTACTGTAATATGAGTGGAAAAAAAGGAATCACAATTTAGCAGACAAATCCTCTCCTGTTACCAGAAGCTGAAGCATGATCAATAGACTGAAGATTTGTTTTGGTTATTAATAAATAAATATTCTTAGCAGTTGAGCACAATGACCTTTACTGATTTCTGTTACTTTCAGAGACTATTAACACAGTAAAAGTAATAGCTTCTATCTACTCAATTAATAGAAGCTATTAGAATAACATGTCCTACTGATGTTAATTGTCTTAAAAACTTAGCCCAATGGTACTGCACTCATGACCAAAAGAATCTATACTCATATTCCAAAAAATATAAAGTTCCAGCATTATCTATATCAAATATTACCATGTGGAAATTTAAACTGCATTTTCTTTGAGGCTAAAAACATTGTTACTTGAGTCTGCATGCTGTATTCATAATGGCAGAATCTTGTCTAATGGTATTACTATGTAGTAAGGATTATCCTGAAAAACATATTTTCACACTATAATGGCAAGGGGAAAAATTACCTCTTCTTTAATGCAAAATATCTCCACTGCATCCAATACCCTATAATATGGACTTCCATCAGGTAATTCTATCCATGGAGAACCTCCAATGAAGTATATTTTTCCGTCACTCACTGCCATGGCTGCTCCATGTCGCATGTTTGGAATTGGTGGAAGTGTTCTCCACTTATTGGCATATATATCAAATTCTTCAAAATTAGTTATTTGTAGTTCACTCTGCAAATGCACAAGGCAGTGGAAGAATAATATGGTTGTGTATAAAAGGAGAAAATAATACAGGTGTAAAATATTAATGACCTTATATATAACCAAAACATTAAATTAGGTTATCCTGAGTAAAACAGTAATGCTTAACAGTTTATATACATATTTTCACATCAACTTTAACGAAATGATGCTTATAAAGTTTACCTCATTAATATCACATCCCCCTGTTATATAAAGCTTTCCTGCATAAGAGACAGCCATTGGTAGAAAGCATGCAAACGGCATTGGAGCCATCAGAGTCCAGCTGTTGGAGAGAGGATCATATCGCTGCACATCATTCTTGGCTTCTCCACTCTTGTTGCCTCCACCAAGAGCAAATAGGTACCCACCTAGGCAGTGGGAAAACACATGGAGAGTAGTGGTATATCATCAGCAGAAAAATATCACATATTTATTAACCACTATCCATTGGTCTACTTTTCTGCATTAATTATTTCAGCAGCATATTTCAGCAGCACTGTATGAAACATTAGCATTGGGTACTCATGCAAGAACTAATAAACTGAAATGACCAAATAGAATTTTCTTTTACCTTCTACCAAAAGTGATGGTTTAATCCTCGGGATACACATGGGTGGTAATTTAACATGGGATCCAGAATATTTGCCTGAACTCAGTATGTCCACCAAATATACACCACCTTCATCATCACCACATGCAAGGACAGTTTTGGTGCCTCGTTCTCTGATAGATCTAATTCTTCTGGTTTTCTTTAGGGCATCAAGCACCATCATAGCTCCTGGGGAATCCCATGGTGGTGTAGCAGCCCTCAGATCTTGTAAAGCCCTTTGAAACTTTGGATCATATTTTAAATCTGCAGACTCTCGCAAGCAGCATGTCACTAGTGATCTGGAAATGTATATTTAGAATCTGTAGTACATCTATAAGAGAATCCTGTCCCCAAACATATTAAATCCTTAATATCAACTCCAAGGATTTACTTCATATCTATTTGTGATGCAGTTTAGAACTTACTCCACATCAGGTGATTTTAGCTGGTTGGTATTAAGCCATACCACAAGAGCTGTGAGAATATCCAATTCTGATTTAACTGCAAGTCCATCTTGTGACAAAAGGTCCTTTAAGCGTTCCTCACTCAGGTTTCGAAATTCTTCTGTCCGCACCACTTCCCTGCAATAAAAATGAACATTCTCCTCTATCACTTTGTAACCAAACATTATTTCCATGAATATTGACAAAGACAACTAGTTAACCATCTTTACTTATAAGATACAAGATATAAGTAATTTTTACCTGTACAAAATCTGCTATATATATATTTTTTTATGATACTGATTAATACTGAACAATGCAAAGGGTGTGACCAGGAAGTTGTTTGCCTGACTAATAGCTTTAGGATAATGATGGACTCAAACTTATTTTCTGGCAAATTTTAATGAAATAATTTCCAAACTCACTTACCGGTACTTAAAGTGCTGGCAAATAAAATCTTTAGCAAAACATACAAGTCTTGGACATGAAAATCTCTGAGCTAGTTCAAGTATGCCCAGGCAGTTTTCTGCTTCAATAATACCCATGAGGTACTGGACACACAGCTCCTAAAGGAAAAAAATATGAATAAACAAAGTACAGCCTCATCCTGTCCTTGGTTTAGAAGTTAAATTTCCCTATAAATTAGTATGCATATATGAACAGTAAAGATTCCACTAAAAACTTCCTAATCTTTTCTCTTTCTTACATTTAATTTCTACCTAAAGGTTTAAATAGCTTGTAATTTTAACAGAGGGAAAAATGCAGACAAAAGTGATCTGACCCCACAAAACATGCCTGTCACTGCGGGGTTAAACCACCCCTATAATGACATTTTGTTCACATCTAGAAAACCACTTAAATAGTACAGGGAAAACCATGGCAAAAAAACATGACCTTACTTTTAACTCAGTCATCAATAGTAGATCACTGGCTTGTAATATGTCTTGAATATTTTCAATGTCTAGAACAATGTGACCTGTATAGATGAAATCAAGAATGACTTCAAAGGTTTTACATGTGATTTCTAGCATTGGCTCTGCAGTGCGATGTAAGCCTTGTTGTGCATCCTCTTCAAACTCATACAGTACTCTGAAATGCACCAAGATATGAATATATAGACGGGGATGAGAGAGGTAAAAATAGAGAAGGAAGAAAAGACAGTAAAGAAAAGAGAGGGAAGGGAAGAACCAGGAGGAGGAATCTTATTTTTTTCAAATGTAATTGACACAGTTTGCTTGCTTAATATTGGCCATAAACTTTGAAGAATTATTTCATATTACACTCAAAACAAGTTTACATATGTACAAATGCTAACCTGAAATATGGGCAACCAGCTGCAAGCAATGCACGACTAACTTTGACACTGCCATCTATGAGTTTTACATTGCCATCACAGAGGACTTCTAATCTGCGAAGGGATGCAAGTCCCCCCAGTATTCTTGATGCATGAAGAGATCCTGTTGAATATTCCTGCCTGTTCATGTTGGCCATTTAGGACTCCTTTTGTGGAAGAAAATCTGCAGGAGAAATATTTATTTGTCTCTTTTCTGAATTATTAAATCACATAATTTTTGGTGCCAAGTAAATTGCAAAATGCTCTATTCACTTTCTTGTGAATTAGTTTAGATAAAAGGGATAACAAGAATAAAGATGTTGATTAAAAACCATAGTATTAATAATGAAAATAATAATGAAAATAAAAAAAAAGATGAAGGTGATGATAATATGATATACTGATTATACTGACAATAAAATAATAATGATGATTACCATGATGATAATAACAAACAATCCTATAATGGTAATGAAAATAGCAATAACTTTTAAATAACAGTAAATTTCAAGTATCTTCATCTAATGTGAAAAAATATTCAGAAAGTATATTGATGTATGTTCATCAAATATGACACAAATATTCAAGGTGGCAACTGCAATTCAAAATCAATATATCCCTTGAAACTAGACTTCTTTATGACCCAGAATGACAGTGCCTCATGGGACCTGAATACAAGCGAAGTACCTGTGATATGAAAAAAAAAAACATTTATTGAAAACAAAATTACTTGAATGTCCTCAATGAGAATTGTTCTAAGAAAACAACCTTTTACTTACACAGTGCAGCCAGGACAGAGAGAGAGACAACTTATTACAGACAAGTTGCAATGCTTTATATAACACAACACAGGCAGGATTTTACTCACACATGTCCAAACTCTGAAGCCTGGTGTGGGAGGCGACACAAACAGGAGACATAAACAATCAAAATTCCAATGACTCAAAACAGCACTTATACACTGTACACTACTAATCAACAGAACTGGATGCCAAATTATGAAATCAAATCCTTAAAATCAAAGGTCAAACGCATCCTCCCTCTTGAAAATTCCTTTACGGCCGAACAATGGGTGTGAAGTCACTGATGCCATTAGAATATAATGCTAGATATGTGATCACATTGGAGCACACAAACTTTTTTACTCGGTATTAATCATAGCCTCTGTGTGAATACAGACAATAATGTACTTTGTTACAATTACTCACTGACATACCTCGATTCTGACTTTGTCACATAAGTCTTATTAACAACAGAGACGATTACTGACAAGGGTTTGTTTGCTATCGTTTTTAAGGGATCACTATTTAGGTGTTTATTCATTCTTCTTTTTTACGGAAATAGAAAATAATCAAGCGTTACTGTCATTACCATTATTGCTATAATCATCATTGATATTCATAATGGTTATCATAATAATAGTAATGGTGGTAAGTATGATTTATTACTACTACTTTGAATGAATTCCAACCCACCCTTGACAGCTATATTTACTACCATTTATAACTTTACCGAGCACATTATATATCTTAGTCGCATTCAAACAATAAGCCGCGTTCGGATGCGGTACATATCCTGCAAAGAGAGGTAGTCAGTAGAGCATACAAGTGTCACATTTTTTGCAATGACAGCTTCATGACACTTGCGCAGAATTCCCCGTTCTGAACTTACAAAAAAAAAAAAAAATAATAATAATAATAATAATAAATAATAATAATAATATCAATAATAATAATAAAATATAATAATAATGATAGCATGAAAGTGCCATGATTTACATTTTAGATTCTTTTTGATTTGGATAATTCTTTCATCTCTAATTCGCTTGAGTTGAGCAAGATTTTCGATAGATTGTCCTGGGTTAACTATTAAGCGATAAAATGTGTAAATCAGAGTACCAATATTATAGCTGTAATCATCGAATTTCAATGAGTTACAGGAAAGGCCTGGCGACATATTCAAAGAGCGACATTTTCTTTTTTGTACTTTAATTCATTACACCCAGTCAGCCAGTTAGGCTTTAGGCTTATCATGAACATCGTTTGTGATTATGATGATGCTTAACATCGTTATTACAATCATCATTATTGATAATACTAAAGGGACCGCACGATAGCGAATACTTCGTTCAAAATAAAGAATGTTGAAATGTAGTTGATATCATCATCAGTACCATTTATATCATCATTATCATTACTGTTATCATCATCATTATCATCACTATCATTAAGTACATGTTACCTCAAATGTGAATGAATCTATATGGTTAGCTATCATGTGTTTGCATAAAGTCAAAAAAATTAATATGTACTAATATATAGTGACAACTTCCCACATTTTGGTGGCCACAGTATTTAGTGTGTTGTAGGCATGATTAAAATTACCATCATTGTTATCATTATTGTTATCACTATTATCATCATCATCATTATTATAAACATAATATATCACCATCGCTGTGTGAGAATTTATAGCTCCAGTATAGCGTGAGGTTGGAAGTGGTTACCGTAGGTCAGGTTTCAACTGGAGCCAAAGGGGAAAAAATACCGGTATTTAATTAAATGGTAAACTGCAAGAAAACTGCCTTAAGTGATAAGGATCAAAGTGATACTGTTTGTTCATCACTGAGAGAGAGAGAGAGAGAGAGAGAGAGAGAGAGAGAGAGAGAGAGAGAGAGAGAGAGAGAGAGAGAGAGAGAGAGAGAGAGAGAGAGAGAGAGAGAGAGAGAGAGAGAGAGAGAGAGAGAGAGAGAGAGAGAGAGAGAGAGAGAGAGAGAGAGAGAGAGAGAGAG
>BOPN01000841.1:385662-394694 GCA_017312705.2 Penaeus japonicus | reverse complement strand
ATGCACACACAAATACTCATATATATACATATATATATATATATATATATATATATATATATATATATATATATATATATATATATATATATATATATATATGTATATATATATATATATCTATATATATATATATATATATATATATATATATATATGTATATATGTATATATATATATATATGTATGTATATATATATACATATATATATATATATATATATATATATATATATATATATATATATATGTATGTATGTATGTATATATACATATATATATATATATATATATATATATATATATATATATACAAATATATGTATTAAATTATATGTGTGTGTGTGTGTTCACTTGTGTATATATGTGTATATTGTAAACAAATATCTGTAATAGCTTTACGTACAAAGAACGTAACGGTGGACGTTCAAACATCATTATTGAGATTAATTTAAACATAACCCTTCACGTATTAGAGCCTCTTGCACATCTATCCTTCACAGTTCCCTATCTATTCACAAGGGAAGAGAAGTGATGCTGGTGAGCGCACAGTTTGAGAGCGCGCGGTAGTAGGAGCCGCGCATGCTCACTGCCAGAGTTGCGTGTTGAGATATTCTAAAGGATTGCCAAGGATCATTGGTCCTCCTCTTCGCAATTCGAGCCGATGCAAATAACGCCGCTTTCCGTCGAATGGACCGTCTCCGGCCTGTGCTTTCACGACTGGTGGAAGCACCGAGCCCTTTTCCCAAAGACTGGAAATGCAAAAATAGCATAATTAAAGATTCGTTGGCATCTCCAACAGCGGTGGCAGCGTCGCAGCTGTAATGAAAGTGCTGCCTCAGTACGATGACGTCTGCTGTGTAAATTGGAAGTACGTGGGGTCCGTGTGAGAATTACCCCATTTTACTTACGCCTGGAAGTGCCTTTGAGCTTTTTTTTTGTTAGTGTGGAACCAATGTTAGTGGTCGCTACAGGGCAGCTGTGACGAAGGGCCCACAGCAGCAAACCCGTGCTGTGAAATCGGTCAGTGAGGGGAGATCCTCGTTGTGATGGCGGAGGGAGCGCACCTCCCCTCGCTAGACACACGTTACCGCCATCGCTCTCGTCTTGCTCATTTACACCAGGCACTTGCCATTACAGCCGTCATGGAGGATTCCATTGGACTGTATATAGCCAATATCACCGCGGTCACAGACCATCGCCGAATTATTTGACTACCCGAGTTGCCACCCCTAACAAGGCCCTCAACCCCAGCCTTGCATGTCCGGCACAGAACGGGGAGTCCAGCAGCACCCTAATGTGAAACTCAGGTACGATTCAGTCACGTATGTAAGTTACGTCCCTTCTCCTACTCTTATTTTCTCGGGTGTTATCTCACGTGGAATAAACACCCGTGGAATCCTATGGTGGCAAGCCAGAGTAACGTTGAGGGTAACACCTGTCAGAGTCACGACCCTTGGGCAGGAACAAGGGTACACAGTCACTGAAGCAAGCATGATATGGCATAGGGAGGGCGTGGACCGCTGGGGCAACGTGGATGACACACTGTCACTTTTACCATACATTTTATTGTTGCTGCGCATGTTGTGAGGTTCGCCTCGAGTGTGTGACGAATTTGCACACGTTGCTATAGATCTACGTTCAATCTATTTGGTTGCTTAATGTTTGTGTGTTAATGAGTAAACCTGTTAATTATCCTTATATTTATCTAAATATCCAAAGAATACGAATCTTGGCGGTACTTCTTATACTGCAGAGTCATTCCATATATTCTGTAGATCCCTTCAGAATACTTTGTAAATATATCGTATTATCATAATAGTGCAACCCCTGGTATAAATATTTCTTCCGTCAGCGGTTTACATCTCTCTCTGAAAGCGGATAGAGGTTTTAAGTATACCAGTACCTCTCCTTTTGCCCATGAAATGTATCAGCTGTATTATCTTTTCGTGTGTGGGGCCCTGTGGTTGGCCCCTGACTAAAACATGTCAAGAATCTTAATGGACTATAATCAGGGAGATGCTTATTTTATTGATGTTTCTAACTTTTGAATCCACAGCTGGTTCATATATATCATCTAGGCATGTCATAGGTTAACTTCACCTGATGTTTGGTCTGTGTCACAGATGGTTGTTTGTCCTGCCTTTAATAATAACGTTTGTCAAGCTGCAGATGGTTTGTAGTTATGTTATAAACAGTTTCATTTTAATGCTATAGGTAGTGGGTATGATGGTAGATATTGTTCTTGTTTGCCATCTACAGATGGTTCTTGATTTTTACATTATAGATAATACATAACTGTTATTCCTGTTTGCCGGAAATCTGATAATTCTATACACTGGATGTCACACTACAGATGGTTCTAAATTGATTAATGTTTATTGCACTACAGACGGTTCCTGCTTCTCATACTAATGATTATTATTTGTCATGCCATGTAGTGTTTATCACACTACAGAAGATACTTGTTTGTTTTTCCATTATCCTTTTATTTCGTTATGCAGATGATTCCTAGTTGTCACATCACAGACGGTTGCTGGTTGTCATACCGTTCTGACGCTTCAGTGGTTCATGTTTGTCATACAATAGGTAGTATGTGGTTGTCACACTATGAATAGTTCCTAGTTGTCATGCTATAGATGGTACTTGTATAGGCCTATTTTTCTTGAATTCCCCACTATAGATGGTCTCTTGTTTATTACAATACAAAGTGCCATACTTCAGATGTTGTCTGCAGTGAGTTAAAGAACCATCTGCAATTAAAAATGTAAACTGTCTATAGAGTAAAAACTTCTTACTTTGATAGATATGACAATCAGGAACCATCTAAAATGTGACATCCAAGAGTCATCTGTACTGTTAAAATACTATCTGTGCTGTGACAGCCATCTATAACAAGACAAAAATAACATTCTGGGTTATAAAAGAGATAATCTACCTGTAGTTTGACAATCGGTTAAAGTGTACTGTAACATGCACAAGCAATTGCGGTATGACTAATGGAGTTATCTACTGTTTGACATGACAGAACAATTTTTAACTGTGTAGTATGGCAAACAGGACCCTTATGGAGTGTGATGGTTAAAACTATTACATTACATGAGTCCTGTTTGCCAGACTATTCATGATGCCAAACGACAGATGACCCTAGTTTGCCACACTGCAGTGTTTTTTTGTGTTTCACACAACACACTAATTGCAGATGGCTCCTGAATGTCATACTATAGGTAGGCCATGTCTTTTTACAACTCAGATTGATAATTTTGTCATATGGTATCATACGTATACTATACAGTTAACCTTTTTTTTTACTTAGTAAATTATTTACATTTGTAACACTAGTTCTGGATATATAGCACATGTTTGTCAGGATACACGTGTCTCCTTTTTATTATACTTGGTTATTTTTGCCATACCATAGATAGTTTCACTTTGATATACCATAGATCAGTAGCCTTGCTAATGACATATGAGGTGCGATGAATGTAGTGTATCAAAATGGCTCTCTTGCAAAAAAAATATTGGATACCACTACTATATATGGTTACTGCTTGTCAAGTTGAAGATGGTTTATATTGGTCAGTCAGTGGATGGTTCCTGTCGGTTAATCAGCAGAGAGCCCCTGTTTACTTTTGTTTTCATATAACAGATGGTCTTTACCTGTCATTCTGCAGATGGGTTCATGTCTAACTTATTACAGAAGGTTCATGCTTATCACGATGCTATTTAGCTGCAGTTGGTCTGTCATACTTCAGATACTTTTTGTTTGTCATAAAGATGGTTCATGCTTACCATAGCACAGATGGTTCATGTTCGTCATGCTCACACACACACACACACACACACACACACACACACACACACACACACACACACACACACACACACACACACACACACACACACACACACATACACACACACACACATACACACACACACACACACACACACACACACACACACGCACACACACACGCACACACACACACACATACATACATACATACATACATACACACATTCACGGAGTAACTAAAGAGAAAAACGGACGCACATACTAACGAATATATTAAAGAGGTACATTGTTACGGAATAAATGTAATATTACTCGAGTGATATAAGTGATTACCAATATGACGGACACAATTTAGCAAGGAAATTTCTTATCAAATCCATATCAGTTGCTTCCTGTCGCGAATGTTGTAGTAGAATTAGACACAAAAAACGCACGCGCACACACACGCTCACGCACACACACACACACACACACACACACACACACACACACACACACACACACACACACACACACACACACACACACACACGTGTGTGTGTGTGTGTGTGTGTATATATGTATATATATATATATATATATATATATATATATGATGTGTGTGTGTTTATATAGATATATAGATATATATACATACATACACATATGTGTGTGTGTGTGTGTGTGATGTTTCTGACCTCCGATATTTTGATTTGTCTCACGGCAGTGTTAAACCCACAGCATTGGTAATAAAGATAATACGACAATGATGGTGCTATGGCAATTGAAGATTATGATAACAGTGATGACAGCAATGATAATGATGACAGATAATGACACTGAGGATGATGAAAAATATACCAACAATGCCAATATCAACATTATACTTGCACCTGTCTTGATACGTGCAGTCATTTCCCCTTGCGAGTTCGAGAGTTACTTCAATCAGCCACAGGTATCCAATTCGCCAAAATTTATGGAGCGCAACAAGGCAGGTAACCTTTTGCCTTCTATGCCGCCGCCGCTTCATTCCCGTGTGAGCGCTTCCGCACGGCTCGAACATGAAGCGCACCTCTTCATGGCTATATATATATATATATATATATATATATATATATATATATATATATATATATATATATGTATATGTATATATATATGTATATATATATAAACATATGTTTACAAATATGCACACACACACACATATATATGTATAAATTTACACACGACCTGTAATAGGTGTGTGCATACGGATTTTGAAGTAGAGTTGACCTTTTTTCTAAAATCTTAATGGATGATTTTTTTCAATTTTAAATGTGTCTTCCTTCTTCATTTCTTTTAGCTTATTTGCCATTTTTCTTCCTGTGTTTAATATATACCTCACATAGAAAAAGCTTTCTTCCTCTCCCTCCCCTCCTCCCTTCCTCCCAATTTCCCTCTCACCCCCCATTTATTGACTCGATCCCTTCCTCCACCACCATCTCTCTTCTTTACACCCCTCCCTTGCTCCATCCCTTTCTTCATCTCTTCTTATCTCCTCTTCCTTCCTCTCGCCGCCCCCCCCCCCCTCTCCATCCTCTCTCCTTCCCCCTTTCCTTTCTTGTCCAGTACATCCCTTATGCCGTGATATTTGACGCCCGTTTAAAAAAACTCTGCTGCTCTGAACTCGGCGATTCCGGATATCCACTGCTATTAATGATATCACGTAACATCCCATCGCATCAAGTGTCCATAAGGGAGCATCCCCGCACACACTCGGATCAGGCCCGCTGTAGAGCCGCCCGAATTTCAACGTAGATGAAAGTCTTTGTACATTGTAGAAGTGCTTCCTCATTCAGGTCATCGTCGATACCGCACTTGGCAAACGTGATGTTAATTTCGGATTTCTAAGACAGTAAACACTAATCGCCGTGAACTGACTTTGACTTAATGTATTTTAAGATATGTACACGAAAACACTGAGTTGAAAGGATATATGTGCACTTGACAATTTTCTTCGTAAACATACAAGCACAGACATACACCTGTATGCGTACGTGTTTGTATACTATATACATGTGTGTGTGTGTTTATATATATATATATACATATATTTTTATAAAACATACACACATATATATATATATAGATATTGTGTTTGTATATATGTATATGTATGTATATATATGTATTCGTATATGAAAATTACACGCGCGCGCGTGCACACACACATATACATACGTGTGTGTGTATTTGTTTGTTGAACATACAATTATCTATATCTATATATATGTGTGTGTGTGTGCATGTATGCATACACTGAACAATTCTCTTACTATCTCCTTTTCGTATTATGCCTCTCCTCACCCCTTCTCCCTCTCTCAGCCCAGCCCTTGTCTCTCAAAAATCTCTCTGTATCGCGAGCGAGCATTATCTCGTCTCCCTTTCCCACCCTCCTTAAACCGGCTTCCGGTCCGCAGCCCCTCTGGCCTTGGCGCTCACCTGCGGGAGAAGGAGGACTTCCGCCGCGGCATCCCGGAGCACCTGTCCGTGTGTGGAGGGAGGTGGGGGGAGGGGGGGGGGGGCGGTGGATGACTGTGTGCGAGTGAGCGTGTGGGTGGGTGGGTGGGTGGGCGCTGGTTTGTGCACCTGTAGGTAGATATTTGTATGTGTGTCTGTGTGCAGATGTGTGTTCGTTTTTCGTCGAGTAGTTGAGATGTGTGTATCCTCGTGGTTATATTTATATATTATGTCTTGTGCTTTGCTTGTTCCTTTATGAATTTAGGAAGAAAAGATTTAGATCCCTTCCTTTGCATTATGAAAGTCGATGAAATTGGTAATAGGAATTACGTGTGTTGATTTCAATGTTAAAGTTTTAAGGAAGTATTCTGAGAGATCTTTGAATTTTCTTTTATTCCTTCCTTTTCTCCTATGCTCTCCTCCTCCATTCTGTGAAATACCTTGCTGAATAGATTCATTCCATGGGTGGTTTCTCGGGATTCATACAATAGAAAGATGCGTTAAGCATTTACGCAAGATAATTTATAACAGGAATTTTGCCAAAAGGGATGATTTATCAGAATTACCTTATAACGTTTTTTTAAGTCGATATTCAAATCATCAACTTCTTGGCAATGAAAGACCAATAGGGTAAGAGGATTAATTGATATGTCGATGACTTTCAAGATCAAGACAAACCGGATGTGATTTTCATTTACATACAGACGTTCAGACAAACTATGCTAATTCAAGGGTAGCAGGCCTAAATGTATCGAATCAAAGGAAAGGAAATAAGAATACTATGATAAAAGAATACCGAAAATTTCTTTACCTTTCCTCATTTTGAGTTACCAACATTGTGTAACACTTGGTAACTTCTACATAACAAATAATATAGTGGTATGTATCCATGTATAAATACCGTCTTGAGTTTGAATACATATTTTTTCCTTTCACATTGAATCTATATTCGCATTCCTTAACAAGGAAATAGCACATGCAGAGCAGTATGTATTGCACGGTGGACTGTACCTGTACCTGTCTAACGTTTTTATGACGCGAGTGGTAATTTCATGATAGGATTCCTTCAGCTACTTCAGTATTTCCATGCTTTATCATTCAAGTCGTGCAAAATACCTCCACCCAGTTATAAGTAGGGACTAGAATGATTCTGGAAAAACAGACCACGAGAATGCTTTGTGAGGTATTTACAGTTTCCTTGTCAACTATCAGCCATTTCCTATAATTTTCCACGTCAGATTTCTCAGGAAGAGCAGTGAAGCATTTATTATCTTAGGATCTACTTAATGTAAAATTATATTCATTTTGATAAATACATTAGGACTCACTGTCATCTATAAGATAATAATATGAATATGCTAGCAGAGTAACAGATCTCAAAAGTCCGAAAGGGGCCTCCAAGTGCAAAACGTGTATTTGAACTCGAAATCACACACTTTTATTCATTTTGTTACGATTTGCTCTACATGTGTAAAACAATTTGCTAATATGACATTACATAAAGAGAACAAAGAACAGTGCATAGTTTTATAATGAAATGCTTGATATTTCGCCTTGAAAATAATCAAATAATAAATATTTCTAATATTAGGCAGTTAGTTCCAGATCACGTGGTCAAAGAATGAGTATTGTCATTTTGTAGTGCATATGTTATAACTCATATTCTTGATTCAAATAGAAGTGATGAAGCAAGAATTAGAATTGGCAACCTGCTATCACTTCCCAGAGACCTTGCGAATAAATCCCAGCGCTGTTCCGAGGATCAGTCAATTCATGTTATACTGAGCTGTTTCGAGGCTTCGACCACCGAGACCGACATGGTATTTTGAATCTTGTTGACCTTGATTTAACTCACATATATGAATAAGCTCATGTTAACCACAGGTCAATGGTTGTTATCCCTGACAAAGAATTTAGTTTCCTCTTCGAGATGTCGATACTAATACTTCATTCTTTACTCTTGAGACATTTTTAGACCGAATCTGCTTAGGAACGAAGGAGGCGAATCACTGAATTGCTATTTAATGAGTTATATTTGTTTTCTATTTTGTCTGGCAACTGTATTGGTTGATAAGGGATACATGGAAACTCACACAAGATGTATACAACCAGACTGGGAGAGAGTTGATCGGCTTTTACTTCTTTACCAGGTGTGTCACCCGTCAGATGTGATGATTAGAGTGGAATTGCATAACTGGTTGCATTAAATCCTGTATCAGTAAAAGATTAATGGAGTAATGGTATCATATACTTAGAAAAGAACAGGGTTTTAGTCCTGTATTCCATTGGTTCCTGTTGTAGAAAATACTCCTATAATAAAATTGTTCAAATATATATTGAAGGACTGATCAAAGGCTCGATTTCTGATTACATTTGTGTTGTCAGTTAACACTTCACAATGTTTATCTTCTTTTCTTTAACTGAAATAGCAATTTACTGGCCTTCGCTTGACCAAATGTGATATGTTAATAGTTAGCATTGAGTACCATACCTATTGATCTGGTTGTATGATAGGAAACACAATTTCACACAAAGGTGAACACACACACACACACATACACATATATATGTGTATATATAAATATATATACATATATGTGTTTGTATATATATACAAATATCTGTATCTATCTATCTATGTATATATATATATATATATATATATATATATATATATATATATATATATGTGCGTGTGTGTGTGTATGCGCGCGCGCGTGTGCATGCATACATACACACACACACATATATG
>BOPN01000841.1:360662-375662 GCA_017312705.2 Penaeus japonicus | reverse complement strand
TAAAGTCGCATGATATTGTATATGTAAATGTAGAACCTTTAAACCATAATCATGATCACAACCGAGTGTATGAAAACCTTGTACAGGAGAAAGATGTACCTGCAGTGCCCCCTCGACCTTCCTTAGCACCAGGGTCAGCAGGATCAGGGTCTTCCTATTCCGGCACAACCACTACTACTACAGACACTGACCAGCCTTCACAGATCAACTACATTTCTCTTGATCTCGACCGTGGTTCAGACTCGTCACAAGCAGCACCTCTTAGTCCACTTGAGTCTATGGTGTCAGGTCCTGAATCACCGCCGAACCATGTAGCTGAAGGTTATGCCACCATAGACTTTGCCAGGACAAATGCCCTTAGCAACACAGCAAAGCAAGCAGCTATGTGGGAAGATGGGTCGAGAAAAACCAGACATAACTCCACCCTCACGAGTCCTGCAACACTTACTCGGCACAATTCATCCTTATCGGATTGACGGTGATATAAATACAGTCACATAAATTGTAACTATAGCAGCTACACATTTATGAATGATGACTGCTTCCCAAGGAACCTGCCAAACTTTAAATTCAAACCATCTTTGTGATGTGCCAAAAAAAAAAGCTCATTGGAGCTCTCTTGTAATTGTATGTATATACTGTGAATGAGGATTGTGCTTCATTTTACTGATAAGCCTGACGAGCCCTTGGATTCAAGGGTATATAATTTCCATTTCCTGGTGGTGATAAGGCAGATAATCATATTTGTGATTCCTCCCACCCTTACCCCAAAATACTTACAACAGTTAGTTGAGACTGTTTTGCTACCAAAGTGCCCCTCTGGTTACTGAGGACTCTTGAAACCCTTTGTGACCTCCCTTCAGGTTACCCCCTGCCCCCCCCTTTGCTGCTTAGAATTCATTTTGATTTTATTTATCATTGTTCCAAGTTAATCTTGCCTCCACTTTTTGACTGCTGATGATTTTAGAGGACTGCTGTCTCATAAGTCCTTAAAACTTTTGGCTACGGAGAACATTAGCAGCCTTTGTGATTCACTTTTCAACTTGATCATCATATCCTTTTGTATGTTCTGAACCTAGTGTAACCCCAGTGTGACTCATGTTCAGGTTGCCAAAGACACCACTGAACCCATGTTACTTGGCATTCAGGTAAATACTCTTCTGTCTTTTGAGGATGTGTATATGGTCCCTTGTGATTACCTTCAGCTCAACCATGCTCCTTTGGTATATTAGAACAGACCTATGAGTAAAAAAATGTGTCTTTTATGGACACTGGGAAACAGTGTGACCTCTTGTAAAACTTTGCCTCCAGGCATTTGCCACCAACATCAATTTCTTGACTCAAATATGGGCTCAATGTAACTTTTTTAGGATATCAGTGTTGATAAACTTGTAGTTAATGGAGACAAAATATTTCACAATACAAAACTTTCATTAGAAATAGCTTGCAAATGTTTTATATTTCTTGGGTAAAGGTGCCAAATAGCCTATAGTCAACACTGTAGGTGTGATTCTTAATATCAGGTAAACAATTTCTCATTAACAAAAATTACGCAGTGAAAACGGGAGGTTTTAACATAGTTAAGGATACAAATAACGATTGAAAAAATAATATTCCTAGACGAATATTGTAATATTAACTGTATTTCAAAGCAGAAATGCTTATATCAATATAGGAGCCACATGCCATTGATGTTATGCATGAATTAGCATCTTGTTGTCTGTTAATGAACTGTTAGCAGCATACTGAATACGTGAACAAAAATGGTACTGGTAAATACTGTATATTAAATCTAGATTAGTAAAGAACCTTGGTATGTCATATTGTAACAATGTCATTGTAAATAGAATATTTTATCTCTTATGATTACCTAATGCTTTAAATGCAATATATGATAAATTGGTTCCTTCTCTTTGCTGCTGTTATTGATTTTCTTTCATATTTATTCAAATAATTATAAAAATAATATTCTTTTCTATTTCCTATTCACTCACTCTCTCACTCTTCATACATTCACCCTACCTATCTACCCTCCTTCCTTCCTACCTACTATCCTTCTTTCTTACCTATTGTCCTTCCTTCCTTCCTTCTTACCTACCATCTTTATGTTCTTCCTTCTTACCTACCATCTTTATATTCTTCCTTCTTACCTACCATCTTTATATTCTTCTTTCTTACCTACCGTCTTTATATTCTTCCTTCTTATCTACTAATCTTCCCTCCTTCCTCACCTACCATCCTACCTTTCTTTCTTCCTTCTTCCTTCCTTCCTTCCTTCCCTCCCTCTCTCCTTCTTCTTCTTCTTCTTCTTCTTCTTCTTCTCCTCCCTTCTTTCTTTCTTCCCTCCTTCCCTACTCCCTTCCTCCATCCCTCATTCACTCCTTCTTTCCTGCCTCTCTCCCTCTCTCCCTTCTTTCACTAACTCATAGCTCTCCTTCTCCCTCTTGCTCTCTCTCTCTTATTCTGTCATTATGTTCTTGTTAGTTAAATGGATATATGAAAAGTACAATATAAGACATCATAGGATATTCATTTATTTTCCTCGCCTGGAGAAAAAATGTATGATCATTTATTGATATAATCATCATCACTTGTTGTTGCTTAGTTTTTATTATCCTTTATTTTATTTTTAAGGAAATTTATGAAGATTGTTAGAAAGCTTTTATTTATAAATAAATAAAAGACATTTTTAGACTCCTTTGTTGAAATGAACTCATTCAGTAATTGGTTTTGTTAATATTTTACTATATAAAGAGGTCAAGAAAGGCAAATGTATTCACATTTTATACAATTGTATGTCAATAAACTCAAACATATGTTGTCAGGGGCACAAATACAAAAAAAAAGGTTATGCTGATAGGGTATAGGGTACCACTTCACAAGAAACTACATTATTAGAATATTTTTTAGTATTAGTATCATGTTAATTAAGGTAAAAAGTAAAGAAAGATGTGTCAAAAAATAACAATTTTGATTTTTTTAATCATTCACAGGTGCTCCTTTTACACAAATGGGAAAAATATGTTTTAGATGAGTGAGTGGAATTATGATATTCATACTAAAAAAAATAATTAAATAAAAAAAGTATATCTTGTCAAAGCTGCAAGACTTTATAAGAAGTATTACAAAATGTATTTTTTTTAATGGAACACTTAGGATAGATTTGCACATTTTGTGTAAAGTGCTTTAATGTTCCATACCTTCATGTCACACTGATGGCGTGTAGATCTCATGTGGAAGCTCGTGTATGTAATGGAGTCCCTGTTTGTCAGGCAGACTCGGGTAAAGCAGAAGCAGCTGGCAAGAGCGCTGTAATCCTACCTTGGAGCATTTGTAATATATACCCAAAGACTAACCGAAGATAAAGAACACTTGCATTGTTTATTTGAAAAAGATTTTGACTAGATTATAAAATGTTATTTACTATAGTGTTTTATTTGTTCCTTTTCTATATGATACTTGAAGGTACAAGTTGTCAGTACATACTCCATAGAAAGTCATATAATTTTGTAATGTATGTGGCTCAAATGAAAATGGTACCACACTAAAATGAATGTGCATCACTGTGGTTGAGGAACATGTCTTATTTTTCACTAGTAAAGTCAGTCTTCATTTATATTTTTCACTTGATCAACATTAAAGAAAACAATTCACAAAAAAGTTAGAAAGTAATTTATGAATATCTTTTCTGGTAAATGTTATGAAGCCCAATATGTAAAATCAAAAATACATGTTTGTCCATGATATTTTCTGCAAATATTTAAAAAATCACAAGAAAAATACAATTCAACATTTAATTGTTAGTAATACTTACAAATACACCCCCTCCAAAATTACATGCATACACCCACACTCACACAAGCAAACATGTTTCAAATAAGTAAACACATTTATATATCTACATTATAATTGACAGATCTTGAAATATTTACATGGGGTTGCAAAGAGGCTGGAAAATTTGACTGAAGGGCAAAGGAGAAAAATATAAAAATTGAGATATATATATGAGATGTATATAACAAAAGGATGTCAAAGAAAAGAAATAATGAACACGAGTATAAATTTCATGTACTAAATTTCTTGAATTCTTTAGCAAAATTTTTAAACACTTGGAAATCAAAACCTAACAAAATCAGTCCTTACAAAACCAATCCTTGCCAGGAAAGTCTTTCCGGTTTCTCCCTTGTTTTCCTAACCAAAACCTCATTCAGAATGCTCTTTCACTTCCACAGTGACTTAAGATCACTCTCATTCTCAGTATGCCACATGTTCTCAGTTGAAAAATGAATAATTCTCATTTAATTTCAAACACAACACTCCTTTCCCATAAGAGTTATTATCCCAATTACTGTGTCAAGAAGGGCTTCAATTTTGTATTGGAAATAAAGCAGTCTCTTCAACTTTGCTTGAATGACTAATATTGACCATGAGTTGATATTGGGAGACTATTTACAAGATGATCTGCAGTCTTTAAAAATCTCATGAACCCTCTAATTCACAAAATGGTTTACCATTAATGTTGGTGACCAATTTTTTAAACAATATTATCAGCTGTGATCTAATAATCTTTCTTTTCAACCGATCTTGTCTGTGATCCATCTGAGACATTCCAAGATCATCCAAAGATGTATCTTTAACCCATTCACGACGGGGGCATTCCAGCCTTACATGTCACAATGCTGGGGCTCTCGAACGCATAGGCCTAAATCAGTTAAATAAACGATGCCGTATCGCGTCCCCAGCGAACGGGCCTAGAATGCGCGGTACAGTAGTGTACCACCCGTCACGAGAGGGTTAACAACCTCTAGGGATGATTAGAGTCCTGAATCAACCTTAATTCATCAACTGACCAAATCTTCCCTCTTGGTTTGATATTTCTGAGCAGGGACATGTCCAGGGGGTAAGCCTGAGGTGGCACTGTGCCATCCTTGGCACATGATTGGCCACACTACCTTAGACTTTATATGGCTTTCTGTCATTATAATTCAGTGATATGTTAGTGGAAACAAAAATGGTATAATGTATGTGTTTGCTTGTACTTCGCGTATCCCTCTAAAAGCCAGAGCCCAAATCAGGTCATTCTAGTCAAAGAAATATGGATATGCAACTGCTCCCGAGTTCACCAACTACTAGTAATGACAATAAGTTCTTTTGCTATATATCACCTAAGAGCAAGCATGTATGATTAACTTATAATGGATATCCCTGAACTATATTTCAGCTTATAATGCTAAAACCTTTATCTAGCCACCTACAGTCAAACTGAACTAAAGGTTCTACTAACTTACAGCCATTATATAAGAGCATGAAGTCAATGTAGTATATCATTAACTTGCTTTCTTATTACTGCATGTATCATAATAAAAAAATATATATTTTACAGTTACTGTTACTCTTTGCCACCTCTCACCAGCTTAACCCAGTTACTTTAAGGCAATTTAATTTAGATGGCTCTTCCAATCTAAAATATCTGTGAGTTCATGATTGAGCACTGTGGTCCAACATACATCTCATTTACCCTCTCATTCATCCTTCATTAACAGGAACAGTACATAAACTATAACCTAAGCAATGAAAAAAAAAAACAATTCACACACACAACACATACCAATACACACCATTACACGTACATGCACACTCAATTAGAAGTCATTGTTAACCCACACAGGACGGGTGGTACAGCATGTGTACCGCGCATTCAAAAGCCCAGTTGCCGGGCGGCACAGTATTGTGCCAGCCATTCAATTGATTTAGGCCTAATAATTCGAACGCCCCGGCATTTGGACATTCAAGGCTAGAATTCCCCCGTCGGGGATGGGTTAATATGAACGAAAATCACAATCCACTGCACAATTTGAACATGAATCATATATGGATGCATTTAACTAATGATAACTAATGGACACATAATAACACCACCAATCATAAAGTAACTAGTGTTGGGTGTAGGATTTTCATGATCATGGAAGTTACAGAACTCATGACATTCTGAAAAATAAAGACCTGATCCCTAAGAGCAAATGGAGGGGATAATAGAGGCTATCAACAATGACAGTGATGAAACAAAGAATATTTCCCAACTCAATGAAGTAAAATTTCCTCACCAAATATTAAAAACAAACAGATTCAAGCTGATAAAATGTACTGTATGTATTAGCATGTTTTACAATGTAAACTCATTTGTAACCTTCTTGAATCAACCGCATACTGAGAAATGAAGAGAAAAAAAATATCCAAAATGTTAGATACAGCTACATCTGGAAAAATGATAAAGTACAGTCCTGAAATTCGCAAGAAAAAGTGCCCTGAAACTGTTGCATTTCTTTCTGTTTGGTCTTCCCTTTTTCCCATACCTGGCAGTGCTGGCACCAAAGCAGAAAGTCTTGGATTCCCCTCAAGACCCAGCTTTTCTGCCTCAGTGCTTTATGGGCTGTCACAGAATAAGTAATGTTAACCCACTAACAATAGGGGCATTCCAGCCTTGCATGTCACAATGCCGGGGCTTTCGAACGCTTAGGCCTAAATCAATTAAATGGCTGGCACCATATTGTGCCACCTGGCCACCAGGCTTTTGAATGAGTGGTACAGTAGTGTACCACCCGTCCAGAGAGGGTTAATGTCTCTTTCCCTTTTGTTCTGTCTAAGTTCCCAACCTTCCCTTCTTCACCTTGCCATTTCTTTCTTACTGCACCTAGATGGCTTCAACAAACCTCAGAACTGAAGAAAAGGCTACTGTGACTCATCATCTGTTCACACCTGAGTGAAGTGATGACAAAAATGTGGTGCATGGATATGAACAACTAATACAATAGGCATCATGCTGAACAGTGCCTAGATGATTGAAAATAGTCATAAAGGTCAAGGGCAGTACGACCAAGTATTAGATAAATCAGAGGAACTGAGTTTTGCTGACACTAAACTTTTATTAGCTGCATGCCAGGACCATTCAGTAGCCTCCTGTTATTTCATGATTATAGCATTAATAATTAATAGTAATAATAAAAATAATAATAATAATAACTGTAATAATAATAATAATAATAATAACAATAAGAACAATAATAATAATAATAATATAAAATATTATTACAATAAAATATCAGTAATGATAATAATGATATTAACCCTTTCCTGACAGGGCACGCGCTACGCGAAAACCCCTATGCCGGGCGATTGCAATATTGCATTGTAATCGTCACACTGGCATGACGCCCCGGCATCGGGAATTTAGCTGTGTCACACGAGTGTGACGCACCGTCATCATTGGGTTAACCCGTTGCCAACGGTCCGGCGAAAACTGGCAACCCCCTATGCCGGGCCTAAGGAATATCGCCTCAGGGACATCACACCGGTGTGTCACTCCGTCATCAGGCACTTTGCCGTGTCACACAGGTATGACACCCTGTCGTCATTGGGTTAAACCATTGATAGCAGATGGCATGATTTACTGTCAAGGCAGCGTTGGTCATAAACGTGGATGACACCGTGCCATACAACATAAACCCACCACATGACTGTACACATATTTTATTAATACTGCGGCCAATGGGTTAAGATAAGAAACAATAACTTCAATAATAGTAAAAATAATGTATATAATTTCATCATTATGATTAATACAGATATAAACATTATAATAACAAATATCCACAATTTTATTCTTTATTCTTCAATGGCATTGCAATTATATCACAGTTAGAGAAGCTTGGGATTTCAGTCTCAAAATATAATTATATTTCTAATAAATGGTATTCATCCAAAATGTTCATTATATAAATATAAATATTTAATCCTTTTTTGTACAAAATATGAAACCATATTAAATGATTCCACTAAGAAAATCACATAATCCCCATAAGAACATGAAGACATAGCAGCTTGACAGTAGGAGAGTCATGCATATGTTGCATATTATAATATAATAAATTACAATTTACTAATATTAACATATTAGAAAAAACAGGTAAATAGCCAATTTATGAATACATGCACATCTTTAAACATAAATGCAGAAGAAAATAAGATCAAAAATGGATCACATTATATCAATCACACAAGAACAAATTCTTAACTAAAATTCTTCAGCCAAATAAGTCAAACACTGATCAAGATGCTCTTGGATCTGCTCTTCCCGAACCCTCTCCATGCATGAGGGGCAGGACACAATGCCAGGAGTAGGTGCCTCTTCAAAGCCACTCCCTTCATTGAATTTCTTAGCTTTGTCATCAAAGCTCTCATCATCTTTTTCATCATCTGAGTCAATGCAGTACTGGAGGTGCAATTTCATCTCAGCAGCTAGGACAATTGACCCACAATTGTGACAAGTCTTTGCATCCGAAAGTGCCTCCCACACGTCTTCTTTACTTTGCTTTGCAGATGCTTCTACTTTGCTTCCACTGCTTCCCTCATCATTAAACTCTGAGTCAAAATTCATGTCTTCTCCAAAGCACTGATTTAAGTGTTGTTCATACATAGCATCTGGTATTCTTTCACTACAAATGGGACATGTAGTTAGGCTTTGGGTCTGAGCCCTTGATTTATTCTGTATATCATGTCGGCTCTGTGGCAATGACTTTGATGGACTGCTGCCCATTTTTGAATCATCTACACTTAACAATTTCTTTGCCTGTTGGTACCTCTTAATGTACTTGTCCACTTTTATTTTTGTTGGTGATTTTGCCTGATAATTATAATTCATCTGACCTTCTACAAGTTTACAATTTGCCCCTAAAAGTAAATCTGGTCTTTCATCCGAGGACAAAAGTTTAGTCTGCCGGGTATTTGAGTATTTTTCCCTAATCCTCTGTAACACTGACTCTTCATCAAAAACCTTTGCTCTAACATTTTGTCTGGAAGAACCTGGCTCCATTTTGTGGTTATTTCTACTTCCTTTACTATTCACTGCCCTATTTTGGTTGAAACTATCTACTTTTTTACGGTCAAAACCCCCTCCTGATTGGTTCAAAGGGAATTTCTCTTTTATGAGATTATTAGGCTTATAACCAACATTTTGAGAGCTTGGCATGGGCTTAGCACCTGGCCCTTCGATCTTATGGAATGTTCCACCACACTCTTCAGCATGACGCTGCCACCATCTGTCTGTGGGTCCTGGAGGACGTTCAATGGCTCTCCTGAGGACTCCGAAAAAAGGCCGTCTCGAAACACAGGGACCATCACAGCGGTAGACGTGGATGCGGAACTTGTTGACTTCACGATGAAAGTTGTGGTATATCTGTTGAGAGAGTGAAAAAAGAACTTGGAGAATGAAAACAATCATCTAACAACCACAATTCATTCATCTTAAAATCTCACTGCTTACAAATCATGTTCAAGAAAATAGTAACGAGGATACTTACAGTTATTTTTGAGCCATGAAGAGCATTGATCCTTTTCATATGCTTTCTGAACTCTGGTCCATGGCTATCTCTATAATTAAGGCCTTGCGTGACATGGAGGTAAGCATGGATCATTTCATGCTGCAAAATCATATAAAAAGAGAGTTACTACTTTCAAATACTAAACTAATATCACTATATTGTGTGTGTGTGTGTGTGTGTGTGTGTGTGTGTGTGTGTGTGTGTGTGTGTGTGTGTGTGTGTGTGTGTGTGTGTGTGTGTGTGTGTGTGTGTGTGCATATAAATGAATACAAATATACTAATTTCATTATGACCAAATGCAAATAACTTTCTTTATCTTCAAGCACAAGTGCAAACACATGTATAAAGCTTCAAATATAAATGAAATACAAATATGATTGGTACTATACTTTCAATTAATTTTATCCTAATAATATTTGCCTTGATATCGATTTGACAAACCCCATCTCATGGGATTTATGTTCTGGTAGATAAGGAGACCCCTTAAACGATCACTGGCACAGTATTGAATACAGTAAAAGACCAACAATATTTTGGATCCTACCAAAGTGGGTTTTACTTTACTTTGAGACAAGAAAGACAAGGAGAAACAAATTGTTCTTATTTCGTAACTTTGAGAAAATCACATTCTTTGCATAATCAAAGGGACTAAACAATTGATTCTCAATGTTTGTACCTTAACCCATTGCCGACGGGGGATAGATTTGCTTACACAGGCTCCAGGATGAGTTTTATTTCTGATCGATGCAGCTTCTGCCACATAATTTGATTTTTCCCATTCCCTTTTAGTCACTCATTGTAGAGCTAGATCCATATTTGTGTTTTGTTTTTTGTGTTTTACTGTTTTTTGAAATTTATATCTGTCATATCACAGGTTCCATCAATTCTGCAGATGACTAAAATTGTAGTTCAGGGTCCATATCAACTCATATTTTTTCTTTATACTCAATGTGATAGAAGTATTACTGTTTTAGGGGGGGACAAAAAGCAAATTTATTTTTTCGTATTTGTGTGCTGTCACGAACAAACACGAAACTTATAACCATCCAAAATGAAGAGAGATAGGGAAGAGGAAGGAAACTGTGCTTTTGACAGTGAGTGCCACAATAAAAGGCATCCCTACTGGCACAGGGGCACATTGTTGGAATTGGGCATGGTGTAAGTCACCTTCCTCCTCTCGTTCTGCCTGCACATCTTTCATCTGCGGTACTTTAGAGCAAGAGGTCGGCAACTTGCGATGTGCCATCCTTCTATACAGCTAGTGCTTGCTAGAGACCGTAGACGGGTACCATTCAAGGCTCTCTCTCCTGCTGGTGCTAGAAGAAAGTGGTGCCATCTAGGTTTTGGAAGTGAGTTGAAACCCATTTTGCTTAATATTACGGCAGTTATAATAATTATGACTGCAATTGTCAACATTACTCACTTATTACTCATAGCACAATAAAATAACATACTGATCCAAAATCCCCGAACGTCATGACGCCCATTGTCAGGCAAGAGCTCCTGCGTCATGTATGACGAAAAAACACATCCGTCGTTAACGGGTTAAGTGAGTGAGAATAATCTTTACCACTTACTGACTTTTCTGAATGTCTCAATAAATGTATTCCATTCCAGACAGGGCGCCTAACAACCTAACTGGCATCAGGATGGGTGGTCTATGATGCTGGTAGCACCGGCTACAAATTAGACAGATGGTAAAAGTGTTTTCTCTGCTTTCAGGGTAGTGCAGACTAGCCCAAACAATATTTTTCCATAAAACCATCACAAAATGCGGGTTTAGGCTGACCTTAGAACCCTGTTGCTCTGAAGCTAGTGCTGTTACAGACATAAAACTTCATGTGCGCACTTCAGCTGTGAGCAGATCCCGATGTCGCATCATGTACGCAATGACACCCATCTTTTAGTCCTAATCGGGGGCGTCATGTATGTCATGACACCCGTAATCAATGAATTGAGATAATTTATTTTCAAATAATCCAAATTAATGCAATTATCTGTAATTATAAAATGTTTGAATTACTGTCTATACTATACATCAGAGATAATTATTTAGAAGAAAAAAAATATATAGACACTTACATATAGTTGCAGAAAACAAAGTCATATATATATATATATATATATATATATATATATATATATATATATATATATATATATATATATATAATATAAATATATATATATATATATATATATATATATATATATATATATATATATATATATATATATATATATATATATATATATATATATAAATATAAATATATATATATATATATATATCTATATATATATATATATATATATATATATATATATATATATATATATATATATATATATATATATATATATATATTTATATATATATATATATTTATATATATATATATATATATATATATATATATATATATATATATATTTATATATATATATATATATTTATATATATATATTTATATATATATATTTATATATATATATATATATATATATATATATATATATATATATATATATATATATATATATATATATATATATCATCTAACAATCACAACCTCTAATACTTACTAACAGTATTTCTGCTTGAAAGCCTAAGATCCTAAAATCAATAACTGGGGCTGACACCAAGGAAGGCACACTACCACATCAATCCTCTGCTGCTAAATATGAGGGTCTCTCATAGTGCCAAAGCTCAACTTTAATTCCTCTCAACAGATATGATCAATTTGCACAAACCAGGGTTGTCCTTAGTGGAAACAACTTGACGGCCAGGACTATCCTCAGGGAGACAAGCCAAGTGTCCATATAGCCTGTTTTGGCAGTCCTAGATTAAGTAATTAGTCTCCTTTGCTGGTCTCATGGTGCAGTCCTTGGTTGGTCCTGTCAAATGTACCCAATGATCTGAAGTAAGAGCCTGTTGCAGAAGGCATCAAGAAATGACTCCAAAGCACAAGATAGAGTCCAAGTTCTGTTGTCTTATAGCAGAACCTGCAATATCAGGGCAATGAAGAATTATAGCTTGGTCCTTATGCACAGGTACCAGTATCTCCAGATACTCTTGTTGACAAGTGCCGTCAGGCCAATCCATCTGTTGACCTCCTGATTTGAGAGCCTAAGTCATAAGTTACACTACCAAGATTAATAAAACTATATTTTTTTCAAGGTTCTCCTAGCAGATGCAAAAAGCCTGGACCTTGGTCTTAGTCCAAGAGGCCTCTACATCTAAATTCATCAAGAGCTGCCATTAGGGTCTCCTGAGACTCAGATGAGATAGCAATATCAACAACGACCTTACTCTTACCTAGAGTTGCTCTGCATTGACTTCAGATGACAGCTCTACCCATTGTATGGCCTATTGCCCTTCCAATTATTCATTGTAGGTGTTGAAAAGTATTTGTACAAAGACACAGCCCTTCATCACTCCTGAAGTCACAAGAAAAAACCTAGACATGCCCCCACCACACTTTACAGCACTCTCAGTACCAGCATATAGGCTGGCATGTCATCACTAGATTAAATGTGTCCCACAGCATTACAGGTTTGTTCAGTTCTTAAGCACTGTAATGGTTTGAGATAGTCATGGCAAACTCCTGAGTACACTCCTTCTACCTTAACTTGTCCATGTGAATCAGCCTATTACATCAACTTGGCTGTGCATGGTGATCTCACCAGGATATTTGACAGTACACAGGCCTAGCACCAAGCTATTTGTGCACTGAAGCAGCAACCAGCTATTATACATCCAATACCCTGACATGAGGGCCAGACAATGCCATGATGAGATGTTTATGTAACCCAGCCAAGCCATGATGTGAATGTCACTTCATCTGGTTTTAAGAGGTTAAAGTGGACCCAGAGGACAGTCACAACCAATCCATTGGTAACAAGTACCCTGCACTCCACTAACCTCCAAGCCATGGGACTAACAGTCTTCTCATAGCCAGCTTGATCATAACTGGATAATGCATTCAAGTCACATAGGACAATAGATATCTCATCAAGGACACTACCTGCCATGGAAGTAATTTTGGTATATAGCAAATCTACACAAGTCTCAATAGTGTACTTACTAAGAGTGTATTCACTGTATCACTGTGTGGTCTTTGAGTAAGAAGAGGCTGACTGAGGCGAATTGTACATGAGGAAAAGGAGCGACCACGCACTTTGTAAGCTGTTTTGCCAGCACATCTGCAAATGTGGAAAATTGAGTATTCAGAGATTTGGAATTTTCTTTTTCTTTTTCATCTTTTGATAATTGTGCTAAAATGAGAAGGGTTCAGATCACACCAAGAGAATTCTTTATAAATAAAATCTACATTAAAATTTAGAACTCAAATAGAAGTGTGCTAGAAAAGTGCATCAGCCATATACAAAAACAAAATAACACAGCAGTAAAGGCCTAAGTAAAAATGAAAGGAAAATCCAATACCCACTTGAGTTGATTTAGTTCTTATTATATTCTTTATCATATTCCACTCTTTCAGCAAGTTTTAAGCATTGTAGAAGAAAAAGAGGTGAACAGGGAATAAAAAAAGAAAGATTGTTTAGTTTTTTCAAATGAAATAAAACAAAAAATTAAAGAAAAAGTGAAAAGCAGTGAAGTCACAAAGATAATATTGACAAAAGTTAAATAAATCAAAGAGAACATGAGGAACAATAATGATATTGAAAAGGAGATAAAGATTAAAGTGACAAAAAAAAGAGAAAAACAGAATAAAAAGAAGGGAAACAGTCAACCAAAAACGGAGAGAAAATTAAAGAGACAAGGTAACACTGCAAATATGAAGTTAATGAAAAAGTGAAACAAAAAATAAAAAAATCTAAGAGAAGATATAGCAAGAGAAAACAATATATATGCCAAACTCACAAAGTCATCCTTGGGCTCCATGTGACTCTCACTTTGTCCAGTTTTCCCCAAAAGTACTTCTTGTTGAAATCGTTAAACAGCGATAAAACCTTAGGGTCAGTCATCTTGAGTGTATTTTGTACTTCATATATCCTGAAAAAATAAGAAGAATGATATATATATAAATATATATTCATATTTATATATATATATATATATATATATATATATATATATATGTCACCTATAAATGAGTAAGCAAGTAATGTTCATATGCATCAAGACAAAGTCCATTCCAGTTGTAGTCCAGAATATATGTTTTTTCTATAGTGGAAAGCAATGTTGATTTATGCATTTTTAAGTCTAGCTACATTTAAATTCTATTCTACAGATTTAGCAGCATTTTAACTCTATAAAAAAACAATATTCAAATAGATGAAGGATTATCTTTAACTCTTTAAAGAAAGGACACAATATTGCATATGGTATTCTAAAGTCAGAGACAACTATCATGATAACATACAACTGTTATGATGAAAGGATGGATATATAAGAAAGAACAAAAGAACAAGGGTTGAACCAAATGCCAGCCCTCCTCAAGTTCCTAGCAGATAATCACCCAGGAACACCTTGCACAAATTACATCAAGTAAGTTGCTAAAAGTGTTTAAAGCAGGTTTCTCTAGTCAACAGGAGTTCTAAGTTATTGACCTTACAAATAATTGCCACACCTAAGCTTTCAAGTAGCACACCCTTTTCT
>BOPN01000841.1:340662-355662 GCA_017312705.2 Penaeus japonicus | reverse complement strand
CTCTTTCTCTTTCTCTTTCTCTCGCTCTCTTTCTCTCTCTCTCGCTCTCTTTCTCTCTCTCTCTCTCTTTCTCTCTCTCTCTCTCTCTCTCTCTCTCTCTCTCTCTCTCTCTCTCTCTCTCTCTCTCTCTCTCTCTCTCTCTCTCTCTCTCCCTCTCCCTCTCCCTCTCCCTCTCCCTCTCCCTCTCCCTCTCTCTCTCTCTCGCTCTCGCTCTCTCTTTCTTGCTCTCTCTCTCTCTCTCATTTTCTCTCATTTTCCCTCTCTCATTTTCTCTCTCTCATTTACCCTTCACTCTCCCTTGCTCTCCTTCCCTTTCTCCCTCCCTCAGATGATAGTGATGATATGTATTATAGTTCATTAGGAATTTTGATGCTGAATAGACAACTATTGATATACTTTCCTTGGGTGATCTCATAAACACAATTTGCACCTAGTGGAAAATTGAAAATATTTGAGTCAATGAGTAACAGGTACCATTTTTTTTTCCCTTTCAGTTATAACTTTGCCAACCAGCATGAATTATTGCAGGAGCACTCAAGTATACAGCAGGGGATGAATGAAAGCAAAAGTATTACAGAATGGAATGCCAGTAATGGACAAAATTCTGAATTTAGAGATTTTCACAAGAAAGATGTGGTTGACCTTGGAAAAGTAGCCGAGTTTTCGCTAAGATCACTCTTTGAAAAAACAAACACAGATAAAAGAAAGCAGCAGCAGCAGCTTTCAGAAGTAGAGAAGCAAATTGATAATTTAGACAAAATGAGACACACACCCAGTAAGGTGAAAGGGGAAGATTTACCTTTTGATTTGAAGAGTAAGTCTGTTGTATTTAGCATGAAGACCTTGATTGAAAAAGGTAGGACAAAGTACCTGGAAGAACAGAGAATTGAGCAGCCACCAACCAAGACACTTGAAGAAAGTAAACAACAGAAGCAAAAATATCTTCTGAATGTCCTGAAATGGTACCCAGCTGAAACAAATGCAAAAACAGCATCAGACATCCAAGTAACATCAGTGGATTCTGATGAGGGGCAAGACCAGCCTAATATATCAACTTGTGCAGCTGCTCCAACTGCTACAGTTAGCCCACGTAAAGAGACAAGGAGTCGTAGGTACAGCATCCTAAAACGGTTACAGAATAATAAACCATATGAGAAGAGTCGAATGAAGACTCCATCAGAAGGCATGCTGCAGCATCGCAGTGAAACTTACTCCCTATTCAGCAAATGCAAACTCCTCTCAAACAGAACACATGGTCAGGAAGATTTTAAAGAGAAGCGGCAGTTTTCTCAGTCCAAAGTAGAAAGTGCACAAACAGACAGAGAATCACTACGCATGAGACCAATATGTGCACAAGGCTCCTCAATGCAGAGGTATTTGAAGGCAAGTGTTGATGAGCTTTGGAGATTTGATTATGATATGGATATCAGCAAATTAATCATTTTTGTCTTAAAGCTAAATTTATTCCACTGCTCCCTTGGAAGTTTTGAATGTTTTCCCGTTTTCCAGACACAAGATGAAAAGTAACTTTAAGTAGATAAGCAATTAATTTTAAAATAGCCCACATGACCATTTATATAATTAAGTGACATGTTTTTTGCTTGCTTTTAGTAGTTTTTTCATATTGTTGCTGCTATGTAGTCTTGTGTCCTATTACACAACTTTGTATTCTTTAAGTCCATCCGCAATTGATCTCTCAGTAACATGTAGAAACAACTTGCATTTTCTTTCATTCTTCTAGATGATTGATTATTAATATTGCATTTTTCTTCCTCCAGCTCAGCTATGACCAGCACAGGTTGATAACAGAGAAGTATGATCCTGGCTTTATAGACACTCACTGCCATCTTGACTTCCTCTTTAACAAATGCAATCACATTGGAACTTATGCCAAATATCAGTCAATGTGTAATGGTCAAGATGCATTCCCTGTCTCCTATGAAGGATGTGTAGCCAATTTTTGTCAGCCTTGGACTTTCAAAAGGGCAGGTACCAAAAAGTTTTTGTTTTAAATTAGTCCCCATTATATTGTACCAAGTGTTTCCCTATTTAAAATATTGTTTTGGGCATTATGTTGTGAGGATTAATAGGGAAAAAAAAATATAATATGAATTTTTTTCAGACTAGTTTCCAATTTCAAGAAGGCATAAATGTGTCTTCTGTATAGTGAGTCTTGTACATTTATGTGAAAAATTTTCTGTTATCACAACAGCTAGAAAAAGGAGACCACTATTCCCTGCTTCTGCTGATTTTATTCTTTACAACATTCAGATAAGTTGGTGGGAGAACTTCCTGGCTGAGTCTAATGTGTGGGCTGCCTTTGGATGTCATCCCCATTATGCCAGTAGTTTTGGAGATGAAGAGGAAGGGTATTTAAGACATGCACTGCAGCATGCAAAGACGTTAGCTCTTGGGGAAATTGGTCTGGATTATTCTTCCAAGTAAGTCCTGACTCTTGACTTGCAATAGTACTAAATAACTTTAAGATATCTTCTTTAGCTTTCTTTCTTCCTTTCTTTCTCTCATTCTTTTTTTTTATATTAATAGGTTGATATTTACATTATAGTATTCTTTTTTCATATTTGCCAAGTCAAGCCCATCTTCTCTTACTAAATATCTTAATATTCAGTGTTTCTGTAACTATCCATTTATTCAGATCATGCAAGTGCAGTTCATAATCAGAACTATTCTTTATAATCATCTTAAAATTTAGGAATTGGGAATGACAGGATATCACAGGCCATTTTGAGACTTTTATGCTATTTTTGTATGCAAAATGTGACAACAGCTGGGTGACACTGTTAAAATGATTAATGTATATACAATCTATTTATAGAGTTTTATTGGTTTTATAATAATATGGGATATATCTAGCTAATGCAAACTATATTTTACTGCATATTTTTTCTTTTGTTCACATTTGTTTGTATCTATTTTATCCTTTACAGAAATCAAAGAAATTAATGAAAAGGCACAAGTTAGGAATGTTTTTCTTTGACACTGATCAGAATGTGATACATATTTGCTAATACTTTGAATTCAATAAAAAAGAAAAAAAAATCACGTTTTAACCCCTTGTATCCAGTGGTGCCTATCACTCAGATTTTGTAGGGCAACCTCTTAACCTTAGCCGTTTGGTAGCTTAGTAGTAGCGTGTCGACTTCATATCCCAGTGGTCAGCAGATCGAGTCCCGTCCAAACTCATGAGTTTCCACTGTCATCTGGCGGTTAATGACGTAGTTGGGCACTGCGTTGGGTAAGGACCAAGTTCAGATCGAGTCAACACTCGTTGGCACATTCTCTCACGAGTCGGCACACGCTGACACAGGCAGGCTCGCCTCAGTGCATACAAGCCTGTCGTAGCATCTGCTCCGCAAATCTGGCAAATCCTTATCTTAACCTAAACCAAAGTAATGGCTTTGAGGTCTTGTTGGCCTTGGGAGACTTTTTACATATTCTGACTTTTTCTGGGGTTAGTGGGCCTTTGGGAGAACCAAATCAAAAAGATATGTTAAACAGATGAACAGGTCTGGTTATAAACTGGAAATGAATGCATAGTAACATAAACACTTAAATTAACCTGTTAATGACGGATGACGTGATGTCACATGGTGGCAGTGCTTGCCGATGGGGACATGATATTATGTCATGGCTTTTTGTATGGCCGGCACATCGGGTGGTTATAGCATAGCAGGTGGCTGCAGCTTGAGCAGGTGAGTACCCCAAGGCATTAGGCCTACACATATCAAAACATCCTGCAATTAAGACCAGGTGGAGCCAAAACCAGGGTCAATCAACTATTTTCTTAGTTATGTAAGAGGGACATGGCTTCGTTACAGATAAGAAAAGAACTATTGGTAAAAGGCCCAGAAGTAATTCCTTGAGATTTTCTTTCCTTTCCTGTCCTGGTCTCTCTTGCCTTTTTATTGTTCTGATGATCTCTTCTTCCTTTTACTTCTTCCTCTTGTTCTTATTTGCACCATTAACACTTCCAGGAATAATCACAGCCGAGAACTCCAGCAGATCGTATTTCGACGTCAGCTGAAAATTGCTCTGGAGTTCAACAAACCTCTTGTGATTCACTGTCGAGATGCAGATGAGGACTGCATAAATATTCTGAAGGAGGCAAGGATTTATCACTGTTTTTATGTACCTTCATACATAGTCCTTTTTTTGTGGGATATTGTCTTTACATTCACTTGAACTAGTTAATTCATTTGCTTTTAATTTTTTGTGATATTGATCATGCTTAAAGTAATCTGATTTGTATAGGAAATGGAGAAGTATATAAATTACATTAGGATCCATGGCAGAAAATAATTTGGAAGATTGGAATGCATATGGGCAGAATATGCAGATTAAGTAATTTATTAATCAAAATTAGTTTATAATTTTCAATTTACTTTATAAATACTGTGACATTATTTTGAAAAGTTTCTGATTACTCTAAAGTTCTACTTACATATTAAACAGTTTTAAAGAAACAATCCCTAAACTTGTAGATTTATCCACACAAGAAAAATATAACATACCTAATTCTAGTGATGCATTTTCATTAATAGCAGTTTATTAGTAGCTTGATTAATCTCTTAGTTTCCAGGCAACTTCTCTCTTCCTAACTACTACTGAGCCATGAATACTCCAAGTAATGCAAAATATTCTTTCTTACAGATTGTACCCCGAGACTATGTGATACATCGTCACTGCTTCACAGGGAACTGGAAAGAAGCAGAAAAATGGCTGAGCACATTTTGCAATTTATACTTAGGGATAACAGCATTGGTAACATATCCTTATACAGAGAGAGGGTGCAATGTTCAGGATGTTGTGTCTCAGATGCCCTTGAACAGACTTTTACTAGAAACAGATGCCCCATACTTCAGGCCACATTGTGTAAGTCTAACTTTTCTTTTTCGTCTTTAAGCTGAGGTATTTCATCCAGAATGAAAGTTAAATTATGAGTGAAGCTTATCATTGGGGTCATCATCATTTTAACTTCTAAAGGATGGGAATGTTGAGAGCTTCTTAGCCCTGTGTACCACACAGATCTGAGTACAACAGTGCAATATAAATATGTTTTCTCTGGAGAAAAAATAAAAAAGGGATGCCAAATACTGTGGTAAGAGGGAGAATAGAACTGAAAAGGACTTTTTTTTTTCTTACACCCTGGGTGACAGGCATTTCTAATTACAAGTGCCCCATATCATCCTATAGGGGTTAAGGGATTTTGGAGCAATATCTGATGTTATCTGGATATCATTTCAAAGTGTGGAATGTTAACATTAATGAGATTTATATTTTTCATATTTACGTCTTTTCATTTTAGTAATGTTTCCAAAGTTTTTTTTTTCCATCATTAGATTTTTATTAGGAAATATACCTGTGATGAAAATGATTTATTAAACTTCCTGCAGTTGTGCAAAGTGGGAGTAAGAGAAGAAGTTAAGGTGGGAAGCAGATTGTTTTTAAAAATCTTTTTTTTGGTGGATATAAATATCATCATACTTTTTATATGAATTTTAAATTTCAGGTTAACTTTATTTTGACCTTTGTTTTCTGCATATCACTAAGATTTTATCCTTATTTCCCTCCAGTACCAGCGCCCAGGCCGTTGGTCACACCCTGGTATGGCTATACATGTGGCTGCTCAAGTAGCTTCACTGAGAGAGAAAAGTGTACAAGAAATTTTGTCATTCACTAGACAGAACACAAAGAAAGTGTATGGGGTGTAGGAAAGATGATCAGTGTATTTTGGCTGTCTAAGTGGTTGGATTGACTCAATTTGTTAATGATGTTGGTAGGGTTTTTGGATGGTGGATGTTATCGTTTATATCTTGCTCATTTCTTGTATCTTTGAGAAGTTACTGAATTAAAGAAAGAACATCTGACTTTTGTTGTGCAATAACAGTGCAATGTAAAAGAATTTATTGGATGAAATATAGGATTTCTTCTCTCTGTTATTAGAAAATAAAGAAAATTGTTTTGTTCCTTCACTTATTTTTTCCCCTTTTGGATTGAACAAAAAGACAACTTGCAGAGACTGAACTAGAGTATATATCAATAAGATTGTTTTATAAGCTGATTTCACATGTCTATCTTTATGCAGCATGAGATATTGGGAAATATTGATTTATAGTAAAAATACTATAGATTCATAAACTACAGTTTGAAAAAATATGTTTTGGAATGTAAATCTTGTGTATAGCTCAACATGGAAGTAAAAAAAAAAGAGTGAACTTTGCTGGAAACACTTGAAATGAACATAATGCATTACCATTTACTAAGGTACATTACATAAACAAAAACGATAATCAAATGTTTCAGTGATGACTACTTGTCATGAAAGAAGTTGTGAAAAGTATTTCCTTTTGACCATACTTGTGCTATCCCTCAATGGTTTCAAGCTCCTTAACCTCCATAGTGTGATGACACCTAAATGGTATCATTGCAGTAAACCCGAGACCCAGTATCAGTCCAGTAATGCCAGAATGCTTACAGATGTCATGGGCAACCTCCTACCTTATGCCATAGTACTGGCATAGAGGGATTGTGGGTCTAGTGAGACTTCTCTTTATCTTAGCAAATTCTTTCTCGTCCCCCAGGTATATGGAACTGGTTCATTATGAGCCCTTGATATTTGGAAAGCCATAGCCACAGGATTAAGTGGTAGACCATCCAATGGGGGGTAGGGTATGAAAAATTTAAGAAAGGTTTTTCAAACTATATTGGTCTGAAGATTAATCAATGTAAATCATATTTCCTGCAAAATGAAACTGAGTAGCTTGAACCTTCTCCAAACAAATAATTGTTATCAGTTAAAAGCCATAAATTACTTCATATGGTTTTAAAACCAATTTGGTCTTCTAGACAATTCAGACTATATTGGGTTTATTGTACTAAAGATTTGATTTACATAATTCAAGTAATTTTTTATGCAAACGTGTGTTTCTCCATTTTCTTTAACCCGTTAACGAAGGGTGACAAGATATCACGTCAAGTGGTGGCAGGGTCAGCCGACTGGGACAAGATATTTCGTCGTGGCTATCATCCTGGCCGGCACACTGGGTGATCAGGCATATAGCACTTGGCTGTGGCCAGTGCGGGCAAGAATCCCGAGGCATTACGCTTAAGTATTTGAAATATCCCAGGGTTTTGACCATTTAGAGTTAAAATGAGTTAATAAACTATGACAAAGTCCAGTTTTCTGAGGGCAAGTGGTTTCAACAAATATACTCTGTATGTATTACAGAGCATGAGTATTATTGAAAAAATAACAAAATGAGATATCAAGACTTTAAACTGAAATTTTTCAAATATATTTTTTCACCCTTGTTACAATCAAACAACAATAACTGACCATCTAATTCAGAGAAATATTAGAATAATTTTCTTCAATCTTTCTTTTCATTTTCCTTAAAAAAAAAAAAAAATGTCAGACTGAAGTTTATTATGAATATCTGTCACATTCATCTGACCAATAGTTTTTGCTGTGCATTATTATGATAACATAAAAGCAGCTGTATTGTTTTCTATTTCTATCAATTTATGTGCTTGATACAAATAAGTGTCAGTATCACCTTTAGGCCTTTGTTACTCATTAACCCACTCACGACGGGGGCATTCCAGCCTTGCATGTTACAATGCCGGGGCTCTCGAACGCATAGGCCTAAATCAGTTAAAGAAACGACGCCGTATGACGTCACCCTGCGAATGGGCCTTGAATGTGCGGTACCCGTGGTGTACCACCCATCCAGAGAGGGTTAAGAAAAAAATAAAAATAAAAATAAACATGACTCGATAGAGGTAGGATTTTTTTTGTGCACTAGGCCACCTGAGAGGCACCCAAGATGGATTCTATTTCAAAGCAAAGGAGCTTCACCCAACGTATTACAACTTTTTGCAATTTCTTTCAAATCACTTGTTAACCCATTCACGACGGGGGCATTCTAGCCTTGAATGTCACAATGCCGGGGCTTTCGAATTATTAGGCCTAAATCAATTAAATGGCTGGCACAATACTGTGCCACCCGGCCACTGGGCTTTTGAATGAGCGGTACAGTACTGTACCACCCGTCCAGAGAGGGTTAATATGATAAAGCCATTTTTGTGTTTGTATCCCCCCCCCTATCTTGTGAAATTTATAGGTGCTATCTGACAGTTTATTAGTGTTGTAGTACACAAAAATTGTAGAAAAGGGTCCACATCAGTTCATTATGTTCTTTATACTCAGTGTGATTAAAGTATTACAGCTTTATGGGAGGACAAAAAGCAAATTTTTTTTGTGTGTGTGCTTTCATAAACAAATATGAAAGAGAGAACCATCCCTAATGAAATTAAATTGAGAGATGGGGAAGATGAAAGAGACCTGTGCTTACTACTGTGGGCAAATTGTAGATGCTGCACATAGTGTGGATCACTTTCCTTTTCTCATCCTGCATCACAGTACTTTAACCCACACAGGACGGGTGGTACAGCATGTGTACCGTGCATTCAAATCCCAGTTGCCGGGCGGCACAGTATTGTGCCAGCCATTCAATTGATTTAGGCCTAATAATTCGAACGCCCCGGCATTTGGACATTCAAGGCTAGAATTCCCCCGTCGGGGATGGGTTAAAGCCTGAGGTCTGCATCTTGCTCTGAGTTATCACCCTCTGAAGATAGTGCTTAGTAGATACTGTAGATGGGCGCCCTTAAAGGCTTTCTTTCCTGCTTGTGCTAGGAAAAAGTGGTGTCATCCATGTGACAATTATAGTAATTATAATTGCAATGGGGATCAGCAGTCACTAAATCGAGTTATTACTCAGTGTTATAGAGAAATACAGTAGTCTACTCTCCTCTAACATCAAATATGCCAGGACAACTATTGGTATTTACGTGATTCCATCTTTTAGGCACAAAAATTGTTTGCCATGCCACCTGTTCACAACAGGTTAAGCACCATGAGTCAACTCATATACCAACTTGATCTTAACCCAATCCCGATGGGCCCAGCAAGAAGTGGCAACCCCCTATGCCGTGCCTATGCAATATCGCCTCGGGAACGTCACACTGGTGTGTCGCCCCGTCATCAGGCACTTTGCCGTGTCACACGGGTTTGACACACCGTCATCATTGGGTTAATTGTTTACCCTTGTCCTTCAATTTTTCTTTTATTTCTATTGTTGTCACTACTGTTATAATGCTAATAATGATAGTAACAATAATAATGACAATAATATTAGAAATCAAGTTTTACCTAATAATTTGAAGTGCTTGTGAAACCATGTGTAAAATAATCAGAATGATATAGCGAAGCCATGGCGGACAGTGCACGTCCCTGTTCATTAAGGGTTAATATTCAAATTTGCCAATCAAATCTTATTTTCTTATCATTTACAGAAATGCATTCTTATTTTGACTCCCAAAATCAAATGTGATCTGTAATTTAATATTTGACTTATTTATGACAGTATTAACCCTTTCATGCCGGGGGCATTCCAGCCTTGCAAGTTGCAATGCCGGGGCTCTCGAACGCATAGGCTAAAATCAATTAAAAGATCGATGCCGTATGCCAGCACCCTGCCAGGGGGCCCTTGAATGCGTGGTACCAATGGTGTACCACTCGTCGAGAGAGGGTTAGGCATGACTGTTTCCAATTTGATTGTCACTGATAACAAAGCATTTTTACAATTAAATTTAATTCCTAGCATTAGGACATTAATAATGAAAGAAGATATATTTAATAATCTTTATAAAAGGAAAAAGTATTTAAAACAGTTACATCTTGTCATCAATATCTCCTGTCTAATGGATAGTGAACGAGTTCCATTTCCTTTAGTAGTTATTCTAACAGAAAAAATTCTCTTAATTTTTCAATTTGAGGATAAACATTCCTCAGTCTTAGGTATGAAAACATATCCCTTGTTACAAAGTGGAATTAATGAGTATTTAGTAAGACTAAAGGTTATATTGATATTTTATAGACATAATTCTGCAAAATAAATGCTACTTGATACACCATACACAATATCTCATAAATAGTCATTCCCATCTCCAATGTATTAAATAAAAATCTCAAATTTCCATTTCTTTCAATGCACTACCATCACAGGCTATGGTGTCCTGTACTATTTTCAAATGCTCCATTTTGATCACAGTGTAAAAAGAAAATTTATATATTAAAGAACTTCCAATAAATGTCTTACAATATATTAAAGATATAACTATATCAAAAGGAAATACGCTAATATTATAAAAGACCCATATATAAGAAACCTTCACATACAGCTAAGGTATTACTCTACTCAGAACAAAAAAATTACTGAACAGTATAATCAAACAGAAACTTTTGAAATGTCTACATCTAAAATAAAACCAAATTTTTTAGGCAGAGGACTGACAGTAGCTCTTTGTATCAAGGATTTTCTTTCCACACATTGCACAAATACCCTTTTTATAAGCACATCCTTGACAGAAGTTGGATCCAGCTTGGTGAACTTTTGTCCTACAGATCCTGCACTCCACGAACCTGGCCTGGAAGAGATGAAATGCAAATTTTGATCATAAAGCACTCTTACTGGTCATTATGTACTATTATTACTACTAAAAGACCACACTAACAAATTTACCACTACTGCATCAGCAATAACAAGACAATGGAAAGAATGAATTGAAGCAAATGAATGTCTCCAACCAAGACCAGAGAACTTCTATGTGATTAAGTGTAAAGACATTATATAATTGTCCATTGGAGTATGTAGAACCCTCCCCATCTAAGGGCATCCATGAAAATGGTTGTGACCATGCTTGAGCCTCTCGCTGGGGAATTGTGAGAATGCAAGATGTGAAACCATAATCTGGAGATTGCAGTTATGCAATTTCTAAAAGATTCACTCAGATATGCTTAGAATTGTAGCTAATCTCAAGAATCCTTGCTTGCCGAAGCAACATGCAGATGCCATATTGTCTGAGAATACCGAGAGTGGGGTATCCTGGATTGTAAGTCTGTGATATCAAGTAGTAGAACCAGAAATTCTAGGACAGCAATTTGGTGGAGCTTCATGGTGATTTAACAGCAACTAGCATCCAGATGAAAATGACTGAAGTTTCTAATATTAATCTTATAGAACCTTTGGTATGTTCCCTCTTGGTTCAGCCATGTAAGCTGGATAGGAGGTGACATGGAATGGTGACATTTCATGCCTCAGATCTAATAAAGGAGATGAGAATAACATGATAGGAGACTATATCATTAGACACCCAAAAACTAGCTTTTAGAAAAGACTAAGAAATGTAATCCATATGTAGAATGGTATATCACCCAATATTTGGTATGTGTAACTTATCATTCTTGATGCAATAACAGAATGTAAATTATTGTGCACTGTACTGCTAAATGAAAACCATGAATGTTATGTCTGTTACCACTCAAGCTACTAGTGAGTGAGAGTGAAAGTGAGTGTGAGTGTGAGTCAGTGTGAGTGTATATGCATGTAACAATCCCTAAAAAGGAGATTTCATAAAGAGAACAATCTGAAAAGCATGTGGAGTATCAGAACAGAATAAATGAGAAAAAAAGGTATCTGCACCTAAAGTGTACTTACACATCAACACACTAGGCAATTGGTAACAAAAAACTGTGGGATTTAGCACAGAAACTCTTGGCTTAGGTATCTCACATGCACTATAACATAAACCCATTAGCGCCGGATGATGTGCTGACACATTTCGTGGTTTTAGTGTCAGACACTGGTGACGAGATATCTGGGCAAGGCCCGAGAATCTCGAGGCATTAGGCTTATGCGTTCGAAAACCCCGGCATTACAATCATTCAGAGCCGGAATCGCCCCAGCGTGAATGGGTTAAACAACTTCTTTCTTTGATATTTGTGACAGAAACATATCAAAACCATTGCAAACTAAACAAAAGCAATCTAACAACTACAGTGACATACCAAAAAACTGTGGTTATGCCTTTTTTCAGATGTACCAAACATATATACTATTATCATGATCATTAACTGTATTAATATTATTACTATCTTCATCATTGTTATAATTTCTTATTCCTACCATTAACCCGTTGCCATCACTCAATAGAGATAGTGCTTGCTAGAGACCGTAGATGGGTGCCATTCAAGGCTCTCTCTCCTGCTGGTGCTAGGAGAAAGTGGTGCCATCTAGGTTTTGTAAGTGAGTTGAAAACCATTTTGTTTAGTATTACGGCAGTTATAATAATTATGACTGCAATTGTCAACATCACTCACTTATTACTTGTAGTACATTAAAATAACAAAGTGATCCAAAATCCCTGACCGCCATGACGCCCATTGTTAGGCAAGAGGTCCTGCGTCATGTATGACGAAAAAACACGTCATCCGTCGTTAACGGGTTAACATATCATGATCAATACTGATATCAGAACAAAAGATTTTATAAACTGGATTAATGAAGTTAGCACATAAATCTTACAGTGTATGGGTTGAAACGATTCTTTTTCCCAGTGAGCAGCTTGTTCTCATTGATCTTGCGTCCTCCTCCTTCAGTTGTGTTGCGTGCGCCATCTTTCCATGTGTCAGGAGTAATGACCTGAAATTGGAGTGAGGAAAAGATTACATTAAGGCTGATATAACATGGGCATTTTCAAGTAGTACTGCCCATTTTTAAGCAGTATTGCATTCTACCACCTATTCATGCACTAACCAATAGTTTCAACAACATGCCAGCATTATCACTGTATGGCATAAGAACAACTAACTTGCAACACACTTTTCACTTTACATTCATACCTAGTTCTTTAATATCTATTAAGGCCAAAGTATCAGTGTTTCCATTTGAGTACTGTGTGAGGTAAACTGTCACATCTGCTTTATGGGATGAATGAATGCTCGTAAGAGTCAGAGTTGGTGTGATATATAAGAAATTTATTTTTGTGTAAGTTTTGTATATTATGTGTGTGCTGCCTGTAAGTATTCATGTTTGTCAGTGCTTATAGTTTGTCTGCAATTGTGTATATGCTTGAGTCTATGTACTTGTCAGCATGTATAGAGCAGTTCCAAGTTAATTTGTTTTTAAAATCAGTTGTAATATCAGATGTGTGTGATTGCATATAATGAAAATGGCAGCCTAAATATTGACCTGGCATACAGTACCTCATTGGTCACATAAATCTCTTTAAAAATAAGAGTGTTTGAAGTCTTGTGTAATGTTGAGTAGGATAACCCACAAGAACTCAAGAGTTGTTTGTGATGTAATCTATGTGTGTGGATGTTTAGATTGTGAAAAAAATGTACTTGGGTAATTATGTGATGTTGTGGATGTCAGTTGGTGGTTATGTAATGTGTAGGTGTATTGGATTAATTTGAGTGGTCTTGCGAATTAGAGTACCTTACACTATTTTTGTATCAAATTTTGTCTAACAAGCTTTCTCACAGTTTGAGGTTGTGAGGATGTCAGTCTCTAGATGAAGTCTCCAGTCATCCTCAGGATAGACATACACATACACATCCCAAAACAATAAAACAAAAAATAAACAAACAAACACATACATATATGCATGCGCATGCATACACACACACACACACGCACACACACACACGTACATACATACATACATACATACATACATACATACATACATACATACATACATACATACATACATACATACATACATACATACATACATACATACATATGTATATATATATGTATCTCAATATATATGTATGTGTTTCTATATATATATATATATATATATATATATATATATATATATATATATATATATATATATATTATATATATATATTTATATATTTATACACACACACATCAAGTATTTACAGACTATTTGTTTCATCACATATCTCCCTTTTGGTGATATTCCCGTAAAAAAATGTTTTTCATGACGTTCCAATTACCAATAGCCGTATACGTTCTCCATAATTGTGACTTCTCATCACGTTTGATATCTATTTTCGTATAAAAAAGAGACTCTGCGTCGATCCTTACCTTTCCAAGCTTCTTTTGGCACTTTTCGCACACCATCGTCAAGGAAAATTGGCAAAAGTAAAGTGAACAATAAAATCCGAAACGTCTCAGTTGTCTTTGTTTGTTTACAAACATGTCATTCGAGTTTGACTTTTTGATATTATTTTCTTCTGATCTCTGTATATTTTTCTTTATCTAATGGAACTGCGTTTCATATTGTGGTTGTAGGCTTTTTTTTTTTTTAATAGGTTTAGATATTTAACTAAATTATATGCAGGTATATTGTGTTCAAGCTTTTGGTTTTCTTATTTTTGCTTTCTATCCTTTTCATCATTCTTCCTTTTCACCTTTATAAGATACAGAGCATTATTATTTTTGCACATAATTCGTTCCATTTTTGGTATATACGAGAGCAGCGAGTAGCTTTCGAAAATATACCACTTGCTGTGACGTCATGAATGAAGGGAAAAAAAACGAGATAAAATACATATGTCAAATCACAATAAAAGGGAAACAGTAATAAAGAACACCAATGTGATTTTACCCAACAACAGGAACGATAACAAATACATTAAAAGAACAAATAAACAAGAATTCAAAAGCCAACAAAGGGATAGAGAAGCGATCACTCATCATTTGTAAATTATAAAAATTAAAGCATTGATAATAAATAAATAATCCAGATAAATAACGAAATTAAAGTAAAGTTCCCGTGAATAATGCCATAAAAAATAAATAAACAAAAGCGCCAAGAACGGGAACAAATTTAGAAAGAAACGGTCGCGAGAGAGACAAGGAAGTGCTCTTTCAGACGAAGAAAAAAATGACAATCTTGTACTTCAATTAACCGCTTCTTTCACCTTCAAAGATGAAAACATCACCATTACAGTTCATTTCGTTCGTCAGCGTCACTGGAGTGGTAAATTAAGTTGTAGATTTTTGTAAATTTAATGAAAACGATGAGCTGTCAGTGTGGTACAGGTCACGTATTATTTTGTTGTTTTTGTTTATCCTATAAATTCTATTCCTT
>BOPN01000841.1:318162-335662 GCA_017312705.2 Penaeus japonicus | reverse complement strand
CATGTTGTGAATTGATAGATAGTATGTATAGATTATTTTACCTTGACAAGATATAAGAATGTGTTTAAGTAGAAAAGGTTTTAAAGAGAAATGATAATCCCACTAAGATTTATGATTAATATTTTGATTAGATCATTATAATTATGTATTGAACATTTTATAGGTATTGTTTTTTCATACTTATATTATAACAGAGGATTTCAGAGTAAAGGGATAAAACCTGTAAAGCTTAATTTTGTATGGTTTGAAGATGAAGGTATGTATGTGATAAAGATGATATTGGTTGTATGTATTTGTTCTCTGAAAATTACATGGCCTGACTATTGAAGGAAATCTTTATCTTAAAAAATCTTTAACCCATTGGTTGCGGTATTAAAAAAAGGTCTGTGCAGTAGGATGGCTGTTTTACATATCTGGCATGTTGCCATCCGCGTCTCCGACCGACTCTATCTTTGCAGTAAATCATGCCATCCGCTGCTAATGGGTTAAATGGCATATCCATTCACAAATGGGACTTTTTGTTCAGTTTTTTTGAAAGAGGCTTTAAGACCTTGTACTTAGGGTGTGTTATTTTCATTTTGTTTTTATTACTTCTGATAATATTCCAATAAGCACAGCCAAAATTTAATAAAATAGAGCAATATAATTTCCTGAACAATATGAAAAAAATAATCCCAATTGTTACCTGAACCAAACATCTGCACATTTTTTATAATGAATTTCTGTTAATTTTCAAAGAAAATTGCATTACACTCTAGAACACAGAACACGATTTTCACATTTGTTTTCAATTTTAGATAGCAGTGTTATGTAATGTCATGTGGCAATGTTGATACATTACACACAATCAAATATGTTGATTACTCTTCACATAGCTCAAATAGCAGCATATATTATAGGAAAAATTTATTTGCATGTCAGAGTAGTAGTAATTCAATGAAAAAATATAATATAAAAATAATTATTAAAAGTGTATATACATGTTTTACAAAAATGTATGCATATGGAGTCAAAACAATTCAATGTGAATAAGGAAAATTTAATAATATTTAGTTAGTAGGGTGTGGACCATATATATGTAGACTGTTAGGGGAAAGTACACTTGGTGACTGAAATGATTTTATCCAGGCCAAAGGATGTTTCTCCTTGTCTAGGGGAGGTAGCATACAGCTGTCAGCTGTGTTTCTTTTATACTGTATTTATATTTTGTTTCAAGTTCTTTTTGCAGTCATATAGCTAAATGAAGGGAAAGGGCATACATTCAAATATAGAAATATGTGAAAATAGATAGACAATATCTATTATTTGGTTTCTTTATATACACATTTTATTACTTATTTTTTTTGTTTGTTGTATATATATATATTTTTTTTCCATAATTATCTACAATCAAAAGGTGATCTGTTAGATAACAGAAGATTGAGAAACCAAAATTTGAGTACCACTAGTGCCAGAGCCAGCCTGGGAAACAACCCAACTTTTGTCAGTTGAAAGAAATTCTACTTGATGAGGGATGGAATTTAATTCAGCCCTCTTTCTTTCACTTCATCTGGTATTGAATTCAGGGAGTCATATGATTTTATTCTAAATATTTCCACAGTGCTCTTGTTTATGTTTCTATATTCTTTGGCACACTATTTATCAGCTTTGGCCCAAATTAACCCATTCACGCTGGTTGACGTGATAGCACGTATTGTGGTTTTCGCGGTAGAGCGAGCGGGCAACCCAGGCTCGCGGCTTGTGCGCCCGAGAATCTCGAGGCGTTAGGCTTATGTGTTTGAGAACCCCGGTATTGCGACCGCGCAAAGCCGGAACGGCCCCGGCGTGAATGGGTTAAGAAACTTTGATTCAGGAATTTTCGTAGCAGGGATGTTTGACACCTATCTTAGTACGATAACATGCTCCTTCCTGTCCAGGGGAATATATTACTTTTAACTCTCTATTCTCCTCCCTTTCTTGGATTTGGTGCCAAGTTTTCAATTATCCATACATATACAATGAATATCTTTGTCTTTGTAATGAGAATTGTCTCAGTCTTTATTAGTTAAGATCTGTTATGTTGTCTAGTTTTCAAGTGAGAACTCTTTTAACCTGTTCTTGTAATATATCTTCGTAAGGTTTGGATTCCTTACTTGGCTCTGATATTCCATTCTTGGAATCACTAGTGTTTTCCATAATAGTAGAAGATGTTCTGGATCTCTTGTCTTATCTCTTTGTGCAGGGGCATGATTGATGCAGGGCTGCCATTTCGAATGGTTGATGGAACCGTCCACTCCTGCTTCTTCATTTATTAGAGTACTGATAACCTCCACTTTTTTGTTGTACGTCATTTTTGGAAAATTAAAGCAGGTACTGGTATGGCTATGACAATGCTCAGACAAATAGTACCTATAGTTTAGTCTTTCAGTCTTCGTGAAGAGGGAATATATGCTGTATGCTCAGTGTAAAAACTTTACTACAATTTTATGGAAGAAGAAAAACTATATATAATTTTATGCACACTCCTACTTCTCATACCTAGTGCCTCTTGACAAAACAGCCAAACTGGTAATGGCACCTTACACACCTTACATGTGGTCAGTAATTCTCATGGCATTAACGTGTTGCCACCCGACCGCAAGGGCTTAAAAGTCTTCATCATCAATCCACTCGTAACTTTTTCTTCAATAATTGTCTGCTCAATATGGTGACTGAAGCTCATGCCATTACTCATACAGGCCTAGGTTATTTTACAACTCTACTCTTTAATCTGTATTCCCTCAATAGAAATTAATCTTGGTCTCAGATTTCCATTTGGACTATGCCTTAGAATTTTGAATTTATCAGCACTTGAATAACATATTGTTTTCATTTAGCCAATTGTTAAGTTTATACTCAATATTTATCCTTATAGCATTTTCAAATGATGCTACTGAATATACTAGGATATTATACATATCTCTTTATTTTCAGTTAGGTCCTTTATTATGTGTTGTCAGTGTGTCAAGGTTTGGGATAGACCGGATCTACCATTACAAAAGCCATGTCAGGGATTTATTTTGTTTTCTTGGTCTAGATATTAGACATTCAGTTTCATTGTTGATTCTGAAAAGTTGTTCAGGGTCTGTTTTGAATTTTACTATTTTATGGACTAAAGACTTTATATTGCATTTTGAGGAGTTTAGGCATATCCTTTTAATTTGTTGTTGCCATAGGAGAAGAAACAATGTTTTTTTTTTTTTTTTCTTTCTTTATCTTCAACAATTTTTATTTATTTATAGACTTTTGGGGACTTTTACTAAACCATCTAATTTCTTTATCTTTGATTTAATCTCTCTCTCTCTCTTTTTTCACAAAATCAGTTGTCATATTCAGTTTTCTAACTGTTCATGTTAGATAACAGCAGTATTATTTTAGAGGGCACAATTTTTTTTCTTTACAGGCATTATAGAAATTTTTGGCATACACTCTGTTGTTTGGGGGACTTTCTCTAGTGATTTATTTATTGTTTTCCATTCAATTTGATTATAACTGAATAAGAGATTTGAGACTATTCTCTGTTTCTGCTATTTGTTTTTCACATTTGTCCTCTATTTTCAACTAATTTAACACGACCTTGCTGATGTCGTGGTCTGATTCTGCTATAAAATTGATGATACGTTGTTAAATCCTCCCATATACAAATGAGAACAAGGTCAAGTATATTTTCCTCACCTTTTGAGATTTTCAAAATCTAGAAGCGTTCTTACTTTTTGTCTCTCATATTTTTATTTTCTTTGTTTCCCAGTTAAGAATTGAAGTGACCTTGTATTATAATACTTTAGATTCCTCTTGTGTTCATAATATAATTGCTAATAATATTAATGTTTTGCTGAAGGAAGCTTCTGTTGTACCAGGAGGTCTGTATATAACATTGTTCAGTTCTTTTGTATCTCTAGTCAATACTCCCAGTATTTCTACAGTGTTATTAGAGTATTCTCTTACAGGATCAGTTTTAGCCACTAATTCTTACCTGATACATAATGCTACTCCTGTACTTTTATTATTTCTATTATTCTTTATAAGCTCATAGTCGTTGAATTTAATTTCTTCATTTTTTTATGTGTTCTTAGGTGCATTTCTGTGAGAGATATCACTGAATAGTTGTTGATATTTGCCATGTTAGATATGTTAATTTTGTTTGGTTTATTTTAAGATGTAAACATTGTATGTTTAATAGTATGAAAGTCTCTAATGTGTTATTTCTATGAATGTCTTCAGTATTATTTGTTGTTGAAGTGCTAATGTTTGTATGTCTGTGCATGTCAGTGTGTGATATTAACCCACCCTGGACGGGTGGTACAGCACTGTACCGCTCATTCAAAAGCCTAGTGGCCGGGCGGCACAGGATTGTGCCAGCCATTCAATTGATTTAGGCCTAATAAGTCGAACGCCCCGGCATTTTGACATTCAAGGCTAGAATTCCCCCGTCGTGGATGGGTTAATGAGTGGGAGTGTGGGAGTGTGAGTGAGTAAATAGTAGGAATCAATTTTAAGTTTTAGAATGGAAATTTCAAGAGCGTCTAATAAAAGACAAAAAGTTACCTAATAGGCAAAAAAGATCCAAAACCAACATTCTTAGAATAAGAATTTCTAAGAAAAGTTTTAAAAATATTTTTTTCCTGAAATTCATATAACTAGAGATTAATTCCAAATTACAAAAGTATGGTCTCATTGTAAGCGCTTTTAATGCTATGTATACACACTGTAGTTTACAATAGATTGAGTGCAATGCAATAACCACATATTGAAAGAAACCTCAAAATTTAGTTTTCGAGGGGTAATTTTCACAAAGTAAAAGATTTGGTTGCTTAATATATATATACACATTTTAGCTAAATTAACTTATAAATTTGTCACCCCCATCCACCCATCTGATCACCCCACACTGCACTGGCCATCTGTTGGTGAGAGTGTGCACCTGTGTCCTCTGTTTCACATACATGAGTCTTTGAATCTCTTAGGCAGTAGAGCGGCTGGAAAGTCAAACAAACTTTCATTGTTCACATATATATATTCATTGATCAATAGCTGTTCAGTAAGTGAAAGAAGTAAAAGCAATTTATGAAATTGCAATGTGTAATTAAGGGACCATGCATGCACATTAAAAAACATTAATTCAAACATATATGCTACTAATTTAGGATTGTATTTCCCCAGATTACCGATGATGGTAAAAAGACCGAGATGTGAGCGACTTCCTCAGCCGTTGTCTTCCCACCTGATCTCAAGTTTAGCTCAAGTCACTGCAGAACGTATCACAAGAGTGGAAGGATCACAAGAGGAGTTTTATTGGCTGGTTATTAGCAAGGATGTTGGTGCATATGTCCCAACAACTTGTTTTAGGGGTTCCTAAAGGCTTCATACTATGAATTTTATGTATTTTAATACCGGGGTACAAGGAAGAAATAGTTTGTGTTCATAGAAAGAGTTGCATTCATTAATCATATGTGAGTTGTGCAAGTCAAAAAGTGACAAATTGTGGTACATTTTCTGGAACATTAAATTCTTGGTTTGTTTACTTGTGTTGAAAGCTAATATTTATAACTGAGAACATAGGCATATAACATCTACATGCTATTGAATTTTTTGGGGTATTACCATTGTGTAAGTTTCATTACTAACATATCTTCGGCATGTAATAAATTCCAGTGTTTTGTGGTTACAGTAAATTTATTGTGTTTTTCATCTCTTCAGTACATGTCATACATAAATATGGTAGTTTCATAAATGAGTTGTTGTGTCCCTTTTTTCATTGGGTATATTCTTATGCTGTACTGCATATATTGTAGGTCCATTGGCCTGCAAAGAGATACATAGTGTTTACTCTACTTTGTAATGTTTTGGTATATTTGTGGAAAGAAATCAAACATCTCCGTTCTCTTTCTGGGGGACTGTCAGAATGAAATTTATTGAGAAATTGTTTTATAATGTGTGAATAATGTGTCTCTCATGAACCCTTTGATGTACTAAGTCTCTCCATCAAGCACATTTTACACGCACATACATGCGCACATCCACACACCTGCACATGCGCACACGCTCACACACACACACACACACGCACGCTCACACACACGCTCACACACACGCTCACACACACGCTCACACACACGCTCACACACACGCACACACACACGCTCACACACACACGCTCACACACACACGCTCACACACACGCTCACACACACACGCTCACACACACACGCTCACACACACACGCTCACACACACACACACACACACACACACACACACACACACACACACACACACACACACACACACACACACACACACACACACACACACACACACACACGACATATTTTGCATAGACAAGCGTACCATACTTGCATGTGTGTGTGTTCACAGACTAATAAAGAGTTATTCAGTGATAGATGTAAAAGTAGTTGAGGTAATATGAAGATGTATGATAACATTATATATAGAAATGTTGGCATATGGCTTACACTTGTTAAATTTAAGACTATTGACCAAATAATCTAAGTGTTGCACTTGTTGTATACAGCAGTAGGTGAGGGTACAGAAAAGTTGTTGGACCATCATGACTGTTGATATAAGAAAATATTTCATTTTGTTTTAAGTATAGGGAAGATGTGGTTATGAAGAATCATTATGAAATAACAAAAAATAAGTCAGAGTAAGGCATGGCTGTAATGCTTACTTTTGTTCTTTGTTCATGAAGAATGAAAAAATATACACAGTAACAGACTTAGATAGTTGACAAGGTGAATAAGAAGTGGAGTTAAATGTGAACCTGGGCATTTATTATTCAAGTTTTTATCTTTTTCTGTACAAAATGTACATAGATTTCCCTAACATCAGTTTGCATCTGATTCACTTTGTTTGTTTCTTATTAATGAAAAAAGCCGACTTTCAGTACTTTTGATTAAAGTTTAGAGGGAACTTAGGAACATACTTGCTTAATATTAAGTGCAACCTAAAAATAATTTTTATTAGCGTTCTCTCTTTTTGAGAGTAGAAAAAAAAGCGTAATTGCATGTACATTTTGTATTATGAAATATTTTGTCGTATGTTTCTTTGAATTTACATTTTGCCTTTTTAAGTATAGTTTTATATAGAATGATTTATTTTACCTCATTCTGAACTTTTAAGGTTATTTTTCTTTGAACTTGTGTGAATTCCTCAGACTTAGTTCACAAAATCATATACCCACTGCTCTGAGCCTATCAAATTTTGACTGCAGGCTACCAAATTATGGTTGACGCCCTGAGAAATTGTACAGTATGAAATAAAGTTCCCTCCTTTAAAAAACAATGCAAACACACACACATACATACATATACATACATAGACAAACAGGCACAAACATGTACACTCACACGCACACATGCACACGCACACATGCACACGCACACGCACACATACAAACATACATACATACATACATATGAGAGAGACTTGGGAATGTCAGATACATATTTTATTAAAGTGGCACAGCATATTTTATTATCATAATTTTCATAGAATTATTGGAAATTTTAATATATACAGAATTAAAGAAAGAGGTTATATATTTTTGTTAAATATTTTTTAAGTATTCTTTTAATTTTATGAATGTGATATTTTGTGATTGGTGATAATAAGAATAAGGCCTTGTGTGAATAGTCACTTAGTGGGTTTAAGTTTTTGGTCCTCATAATTAAGTGAAAGCCAGGAGAAAATTGTGGTTGGTCAGAGAAAACTGAGGCCATAAATTCCATTATCATGTGTTAGACTTAGAAACTACAGTAATTGCTACTGCCAGTTCTGAAATGTTATGTGGCAGCAACAGTACACAGGTTAATATCTAGTTCACTGTAACAAGGACTTAGGTAGGTTACATATAGGTTTACAGTGATCAGTAATTTTTTTCTTTTTCTTTCTCTGTAGCTTTGTTCCTTTTTTTCTTCTTATAATCTTTACCAATAGATATACCTAAATTATATAACTTTACTTTATTCTGTACATGTTTCATGCCTGATATATCCTTAATATTGCCATTAAAATTAGCAGTTTGTAATTTAATTGTTAGTTTTTATGGTACTTTTGGTTGACAGAGGAGTAAGTATTAGAAATATAGTAGCACGTGTTAAGTAATGACACCATAATTCAAATACTTTGAATGAGAGGAATTGTAATCCATTTATACATTTAACTACTAATGTTCAAAATCTAAAGATACCCTATAAATATTACTTCCTTTAGTTTTTGAATGCTGGAAGACATATCATTGACATAACAAGGGAGTTTATTTTTTCTTACCCACTGAGTTAATAAAATATTGATCAAAATAAAAAATTATGTAATGTTTTCTCCCCTGATGTTTATTTCTTTACTTTATAATGTTCATTGAAACAAAGCTGTATGGTTGTGATGAAGCTATAGAAAATCATTAAAATGTGAAATCATTACTGAGGCAATATTTAATACTCATTGTATTTTGTTAACAACATGTCAATTAAAAGTTTTATGGAAACTTGTATTTTTGTTGTTTTTGCTTTTTATTCTTATTTTTTACGCAGTTAAGGGTGAATAAAGTGAGAGTGACACCCCAATCTGAAACCACACAAACAATAATTTTAAAAAGCCAAAGAACAGAATTTCATTATGCTTTGGCATTGACAGCTTTAAGGGTGGGGGGTGGAGGGGATGGTTATTTCTTCCATATTTGTTTACAAAAGTAATAAGCTTAAAAAGAAGTTGCTTTTTGTCCTATAAAACTATAACTTTTGTTATAACTAAATGTAAAGAACATAATGAACTGTTGTGGACAAATATCAATATCGAGAAAGCCTGTCAGATGACACACAAACTTCATAATATAGCAAAACAAAAAACTCATAATAAGTGAATGGAGAGCACAAAAGCTCCCATGTTCTGAAGTAAAACCTGTTTGGTGTGCTGCACAGGTGGCACTAACACAAAAATTGTAGGAAAAAAAATACATTTATGCATCTGTCTAACAGGTAAAGGGGCATTGCCCACATCTTCTGAAAGTTTGACTGGCAGTCATTAAAACACTTCTTAGTCTGCACCCCCTATATCTTGTGCTGTTCATAAAGAAGCGGTTGTTCTTTCAAGCACCACCTCTTCAATTTTTTTTTTTTTTTTTTTTTTTTGAGATGACTGAGCTGTTGCTTAGCTGTATTAAAAAGTATTATAGATAAATAGAGAAATATAAATATAAATTAAGAACTTCTTTGTATGTTATACTAATTGTATCTGAGGAACTCCCGTAATGATTCTGACAAATACAATGAACAGTTGAGCTGAACCTCACACTGTAATCATAATGGCACAAGAAAGTGAAGTGCAAAGTATTCATATCCAGACCCTACTCGTTCAGTATGGCCAATCCAGATTACGATGTATGTGACTACAATAATCTATTAATGACAGTTAAAAAACAATAACTTCCATTCCTTGCCTTCTTGCCTACTATGTCTACCAGCCCACAACAAGTGAGTTTTTTATTAACCCTATGACGACGGTGCGTCCCACTCGTGTGACACAGCCAAACTCCCGATGCCGGGGCGTCATGCCAGTGTGACGATTTCAATGCAATATTGCAATCGCCTGGCATACGGGTCTTCGCGTAGTGAGTGCCCCGTCGTGAAAGGGTTAATTTATTTATTATCAGTTATTTTCTTAACCCACTGCAGACAAGGATTGATTTGCTTACTATCTCCAGGATGGGTTTTATTTCAGCAAGGCAGCTTCAAACAACATACCTTGACTTTTCCCACTGTCTTTTAGTCAATCATTGTAAAACTAGAGCTATTTTTCTTATGACTGAAGAGTGCCACAGTACAAGGTGTCCCTCTTGGCACGGGCAGATTATAGACACTGGGCTACATTACTTTCCTTTTCTCATTCTGCCTGCACATCCTTCATCATCAGTACTTTAACCCATTCACGACGGGATGTATTTTTGCCTACTCCCGCTAACGCCAGGAAAATAACAAGTGCGCAACGCTTTGTGCCGGGGTGTTTTCTAGCTGCGCGGGGCCGCGCTGATCCTCTCAGAGCATTTTTCACCCACCCTATTCTTATGGTTTTCATGAATGAGTCTACAATGTAAAGGCACGTAAAAATATTGCTATGTTCAGAAGTTATTTTAGTCAAAATCATGTTACTAAATGCCTATTTAGTTTGATTTGATTGAGCTTTGCCTATATTCTTCACTTCTAAGTGAAAAAACAAAGGAAATTGGAAGAAATCTCTTAGTGGGGCATCAAAAAACATGTTTTATACTTTTTTTTTTTTTTTTTTTTTACTAAAACGAAAAGAACAATATGAATAATAATACATGTACATAAGTATGTACATGTACCTCGTGACGTGATATTATGTGATATCACGGATAATCAACAAATTAGTAGTATTACATTAATTTTTTTACTTAATTTTCTTTCATGGCCAAACACATTTGATTTTACAATAGTTTTTTGACTCGGATCTTTTTATTCAACTGATCAAGAAGCAGAAATTTCCATTATTTCATCTGTGACTTCATTTTTTGAACGTTATATCTCCTTTTATGACACTCAAACACCTAAACTAAAGTAACAGAAATTATGTAAAATGATTATATTTGAGAACAATCTAGTGATCTATTGCTGATGTTTCAGCGCATCACTAAAGACCTCCCCAGGCTCAGCCAGAAAATGCACCACGTCTCAGGGCGTCCTCCGGGTCCAGGGCTATTTTGCGACCCTGTAATAGCAAGTCAACCAGCACAAATGGGTTAAAGCAAGAGGTTGGTTTCTTGCTGTATGCTATCACTTTCTAAAGATAGTGCTGGCTATAGAATATGGATGGGTGCCATTCAAGACTCTCCTGCTGATGGTAGAAGAAAGTGCTGCCATTTAGGTTTTGGATTTTAGGTTAAACCCATTTTGTTTAATATTATGGCAATTATAGTAATTATGACTACAACTGTCCTCATCACTCACTCATTACTCATAGTACAATAAAGAAAAACAATGACCCAAAATCCCTGAACATCACATACATCACGAAGCCGCTCATCAGGCCAAAAACTTTTGCGTCATATACGTTATGACACCTGTCCACAATGGGTTAAACACCATAAAAAATATTTTAATATATTTATTTGTATGAAATTATGTTTCATATAATCAAAAGTTATGTTTTTTACATATAGAGCAAGTAATTTGAAAATTCAGTTATTCTCAATCCAGAGACAAAGCTAATTAAAAAAAGTAAATACCAGACAGTATTTGCATCCATTCTTACGACTTGAGTTTGTACATATAAAAAGGAAAATAAAAACAAACCATAGAGCAAATTTTTATTGCTGATAAAACTTTAAGTACATAACCTGCATTTTAAAAATAATCACCTTAAACAAAAAGGAACTGCTTATTACACTGATTACGTAAAAATTTAAAATGGATATCATACTCTAATGTTTACAGCAAACATATGCTTTGTTAGAAAAACTTACTTTCTATCTGGGACTTTTTTCTACATTTTTATTCTAAGATCACAACTGACTCTCATGATATTTGATAAAGTGTAACACATGCAATTATTTTGCTTATAAGTAGGAAAATCTTGGATTCTGTATTAGTGAACTGTTACTAACTACACCAAGTTATGATATATTCAGTTCACACAAGACTGTAAATGTAGAATGCTTTTAACCTATTAACTGTAGATTAGTCTTTCTCGATGATTAACTCAAGTGAAGAAAAAAAAAAAAGGAAAGAAGAAGAAAAAAAAAAGTCCATTTTTAAATGATAGATGATACAGCTGCTTGCTCACCATCACAAAACTCATACCATACTTTTGTATGTAAAAATGAAACAAAAGGCTGTCTAAATTGTAAACAGGAAGGATTTACTGTTTTAATGTCACCTTTATGTGAGACAAATAGCTCTGTCAATTTCAGTATCAGATGTGATTCAGTGATCAACGTTGCTATTAATTTTTGTAAGAAAAAAAAAAAAGAAGGATAATGTTGTGTCATCACAGTTAAACACTGTCCAGCAAGCATAACGGTTTTGCCCATAATTGGGCACTTTCCAAACAAAACCACTAAAATATAGAGAGAAATCACGACAATGGCTGAACAGCATTCATCCACCTACTGGTAGTACTGGATCTTGCCAGTCAGGTCAAGCCACTTGTTGACTCAGCCATGTGAATAACATCATGGGGATAACCTATGACAGGTGAGGGCACAGCATGTTGGACAGTGTTCATCTGCGTGAATGCAGTATTACATTCTACAACCTTGAATAGGAAGGTTGAGGAAGAGAAAGACCTGGTAGTATCAAAGGACTGCCAAGAATATCTCTTGATACTTGCTTGGAAAATAGAGATCTTGCATAGTTATTTACTCCACAAGACAGGATTTTCCTTTGTTATTTGAGCTTATCCTGAAGCTGATTGTTTTGAAGTTTTTGTTCTTGTTGAGGTAGAGGAGACTGACCAGAAATGTTCTATAATGTTACAAAGCCACCAGCTTTAATGAATATGCTTTCTATCAGACTTTCACTATCTATTATATTCCAAAGATGGAGGGTTGGGAGGATCATATCAATACAGGTACAGCTATCCCCTAAAACTGACAAGATAATTTACCAATCCTCTATACTTCTACCTAATTCCACAAAACAAGGTTTGAGTAGACTACATTATACTTGATTATCATCATTCTCAACCAATCCCTCAAGTAGGATATCAGTGGCAAATGGGCAGGAAGTGAGGTCATTGATGTTTATATATTTAACCTAAACTAACTTTTACAAAAGAAGGGAATGAGTTCACATTTATGATGATACCTGTAATCTCAAATTCATACTATGAAGATTATAATAAAGAAAGTCAAGTAGGATCACAATGTTTTCTTTACAATAGCTGAAGATATATCACTAACATCAAAATAAAAAAAATAAAAAAATTCTTTCACAACCTGGACTAAAGAAAGGGTGACAATTATAGATTTGATTCTACTGAACATAGATGCATATTAAGCTCAACATCAACAGGCACCAAGGCACAAAATTTGAACCTTAAGTGATAGATAAAATGGAAACCTTTTGTGCTTGCACCAGGAACACTTGTCTTTAAGAAAAGAAAAGAAAAGATATGAAAAGATATTACATTATTCATAAAAATCAATGGGCCTATGTACTGAACACGAGAGGACAAGTTAAAAATGGTTTAACATTGGCTGGTTAGACTAACATCATCCACAGGATGGCTATTTTACTGTACAAAAGAGTATCTTAACCAGTGGATGGTCAGCAGCCTACCGACTGTATTTATGAATATTGTAACAACAGCTTAACCCGTTAACACCAGGTGATATGATATCTCATCATGTGGTGGTAGCACTTGCCACCGGGGATGTGATATCATGTCATGGTTTTTTGTATGGTTTGCACGCTGGGTGATTGAGCGCAGTGGTTGGCCACGGCTAGAGCTGGCGAATAACCTGAGGCATTAGGCCTATGCATTGAAATACCCAGGTGTTTTGACCAATCAGAGCCAAAACTACCCTGTCATTATCTGGTTAAGACCTCAGTAAACTAAGTCAGCTGTAATCCTTTCTCCTATATCCAGTAAAACATAGTATTCATGAAGTCTGCTCTAAAGCAGGAGTGTCAAACATGTAGTTTGATACACTCTTACATGCGGCTTCAGCCATATCTTGTGTTCCACATCATTTAACCTCTTGTATCTGGTGACACATAATTGACATTATTGCAGTAAAATGGAGACCCCTTTTCTAAATTTGTCAAGTCAGATTGCTCTCAGGCTTTGTGGATAATCTGTCCTAAACTGGGGTACCAACTTTGAAGTGTTGTTGGCCAATAGTACCCTCAGTTCATTAGGAACCATAACATCCTTCTTTGCAGGAATTGGATTTAAAAGGTTGACTGCCTTTTTATCTTTTAAGAATTTAATTTACATTATATTCTTAGCCAATTTTATTAATAAATAGCCTTTTTGTCTTTTACACATAATATATTTTTTCATGTTTTAACCCATTCACAATGGAGTATATATCTGCCTAATGCTGCTTCCACTGGCAATGTAGCAAGTGTGTGCAGCTTCCTGATCAGAGATTTCTCAAGGTGCAAAGCTGCACTGAACCTCTCAAGAGTGATTTTCACCCAGTCTATTCTTGGGGTTGACAAAAAGAGGTTATCTTTTATTTTTTACATTTTTTGACAAGTCAAGAAAAACGTGCACATACAAATCCAGCTACAATGTGTATATACAAATGTAACTATGTACATGTATACACGTTGGAAGTACATAACGTGATAGGTCATCATCCCTCATGTGGAAAATATTCTGATGGTGTGATATGATGGTGTGGAAGGGTTAAAACAGTTTATAAAGGGTTCCTCTAATGTATTATCTGGTTTGCATAACTTCCTCCGGCCCACCAGAGTAAATGAGTTTGACATCCCTGCTCAAAAGCTTAGCCTAATAAATAAATAATGAACATGTAAATTTGAATGAACTCTCAAGTACCAATCACCAAGTGGATACAAGTAATATGTGTGAATAACAGCATGGCATATCATAACTCCTCAGTACATCATCTATCTCTGAAACTTTGCAAGTAACTATGTTACTCACACTATTGACAAAGTCAAAGTGATGACAAATTCCAGGTGATAACAACCTTGAGTAAAATTCTTGCCTTCTAAACCCAAAAGTAAAGTTTTAACAAGGTCATATAAGAATAGTCAATTTTGTTATGAAATAAGTAAATAATGCAGGAAGATTCAGATGTAAAATCAGATTACAGTAATGGAAAATCCATAGCTACTTATAATGCATCAATATACTTAACCTGTAAAAGATCATTAAATTACATTAATGGTACCTACCCAGGTCAGAAAACATTCTATCATAATTTCTTATTTTCATCATTTTCAAAAATCTTATCTAACTTGTTATAATTATCTTTTTTTTTTAACAAATACCCTAAAAGAACCCCAGAAGACAACAAAAATTATTCAAACTTAAAGATCGCAATAGCTTGGCCCTCTGGCACCCAGCTACATTAACACTGGATATGTAACTTTCATATAAGCAAATTTGGTCATTGATGTTTGAAGTCCTCAAATTTACTGACCAGAAAATGTATTACCTCATGCTTTCATGTCCAATACTTATTGAAAACCTAGATAAGAATAGACCCAGTGGGGTAGCAGGAGGTAAAGGGATGGGGGGAGGGGCTAGCCCTCTAAAGGTTTGAGGATGGAGGAGAGAATACAGTCATTACTAAGCTTCATAGTCATTACATACATTCATATTAAAAAATAACTCATCAGTTTTTGAAAGTTAATGCTTAGTATAGGCAACTCAACTGGAAAGTCCCCATGGGGTTTCAAATTCTATTCCAAAGATTAGAATGGAAATATATAAGCTTTCAAACAAAATCAGATCTATTGAATGTACATTTGGTTTACTTTTATTTCATACTGGTAACATTGCTCTCATCACCTGACATACAGGATGAATAATTTACCTCTTTTTTATACAGAAACACTTTCCATAAAATACAATCAATTTGCAAAATAACTAACATTATACACCAGCTGTGGTGTTAACTGTGGGACCAATATGGGATGGGGGTGGTAGCAGTAGTGTGACTAGGTCTGCAGCAAAAAGGCAGAACGCATTAACTCCAAAATCCATGTTTTGAGAAAATCAATGTTAAAGGTTTGGCTGCATGTATATTTACTCCTATCATTGTTATCGATAGACAAAACTGACCATACCTTTATTGACATTCAGACACCATGATGGTTGTATCAAAATTCGCCTTTGAATGACGATTCCCAAGATACCAAATTCATAAAAATCGCATTTTTGGAGTTAATGCGTTCTGCCTTTTCACTGCAGAGGTGTCTATAATTGGGGGAGCACCCAAGGGGTATGGATGATTATAAAGGGATACTAGGAGAGTGAAGCAAACCCATATAGCTGGGGGATAGGGATTACTATATATTAATTTTACCTTCTATATATCATAGGCATTACTTAAATGCTTGTTAACTACCTACACTTTTTGTATTTTGGTATCATATATCTATTTAGATTAATACCAAGCTCTACATTTTCACAACAGGCTACTAATTTATCTAGGTCTTCAACATAGAGGGGTACCCAGAGGGTCATCTCCCTAAAATGAGGGTTTGCAGAATTTTCAGATCCTTACAAAAAAGGAAAATGATGATTGACCATAGACAGTACCTTCAGTATTCACACACACACACACACACACATATATATATATATATATATATATATATATATATAGGTGATTGACCTTTTACAGATTAATTTAATAATCTATAAAGAGTAATGATACATTTCAATGCAAATAGAAAATAAAAAATACTGGAAACTTTGCACTAATAAAATCAAAGCGGAGAGTTGATATGCATCAAATATACAAAAAATCAAAAAATTATATATATATATATACAGAATATATATATATCCTTTGTAAAGAGAATATTGTGAATATCAACAACATTTCTATATTCAAGATCAACAAACTTAACAAAGGCAAAAGAATCATAGTATTTACTTCTCATCAACCAAGGGATCTCCACTGCATTCGCCTGAAAAGTGGTTTGAGCATACGAATGTCTACAGGAGGAAGATAAATACCTTGTATTGAACGTTTGTACCAGTGACGTCTATCTACATCCCACAGGCTTGTGTACCTGTATTTGTAGTGAAGTGCCCGTACAAATCTGGAACATTAAAAAGATACAATATATATGATATATATATATACATATATATATGTGTATATAAATTTATTTATATATATATATAGAGAGAGAGAGAGAGAGAGAGAGAGAGAGAGAGAGAGAGATGTGTATATATATGTATATATATATGTATATATATGCATAGATAGATAGATAGATAGATAGACATGTGTGTGTATATATGTGTATATATTTATATTTATATATATACATATATATATATATATACATATATATATATATATATATATATATATATATATATATATATATATATATATATATATATATATATATATATATATATATATATATATATTACCTGTCAATCTTACGGCGCGGGTTCGAGTCCCGGTCAGGGAGGTAAAATTTGTATATATATATCAAAATGCGTTAGTGCATTCTACCATCTTTCTCACATATATATAACCTCGGTAACCTGATTTGGGATTTGAATTTGTGATTTCGTTGCTGCAGAGCACCCGCGGGAATTGTTCATGAAACTTCGCTATCAATGCTCTCCTAAGAGCACATAGGTAATTTCCATGATGTCTCATAAGGCGTCTGGTTGGACAATTCTTTTAGCGGGTCGAGCAGCCCAATGGTCTCATCACCGTACCTGTCAATCTTACGGCGCGGGGGTTTGAGTCCCGGTCAGGGAGGTAAAATTTGTAT
>BOPN01000841.1:309027-318062 GCA_017312705.2 Penaeus japonicus | reverse complement strand
AAATATATACATGTATAAATATATATATATATATATATATATATATATATTAATTAATATATACATATATGATTATATGTTTGTGTATATAAAGATATACTTATATATATATATGTATATATGTGTGTATATATATATATATATATATATATATATATATATATATATATATATATGTATATGTATATACATATATATGTATGTGTGTGTATAACGTATGTATACATAATTATTATCGTATGTTTGTAGTTCTTGTATATTCGCGTTTCCTGTATTTACCGCAAACTCTTTGATATGGCAATATGATATGGTCTATACAATGCATGGACGGGTTCTAGAAAGAGATTGTCATAATTATGGATAGTGGAAGGACTGCTAATGAACTATTCACCTATTGAGAACTATTGCCCTTTTTACTGTAACGGATCACTGTCTTAATTGAAACTGACAATGAGGACTGAACTATGTTATATAAAATGTTATACATTCATCTCAGCCTTTCAATGCTGTTGCATAGGATGGATGAATATCAAAAGATATTATCGAGTGTCTTTTGCATCACCAACCAGCTACTCTGCCAGTTAGTTAATTGCGAAATGTTACTGTAGAACCAGCTAGTAATTACATAGATAATACAAAGAGCAATTCAATTTATCCATGTATGCTACCCCGAGTTATTGACAAAAAACTAGTGTTTTTATTTGAAATCTTTACCCATGTATAGCTTTTTACAGGATTAGTCTGCAAAATTCTTACTTTCCGTGAGATGTACCTACATATTTATCGGTAGATACTTTTTCCAACTGATTTAATATTTGAGACAAATAATTTTTGCTTAAAAAATGTATGTATGAGCGTAGCACCTAAGTCTGATAACTGCCACTTTTATTGATGCAGGTTGTGCCTGACTATAAACCTGTTTGTACTTGAAGTGATGAAATATATTAATTATCCACTAACTAGGGTAAATATTTTATAGAACAGTGCATTTATTGTCTAAAAGAAATGCAAGGGTCTTACATTGATGTGATGTTGCAGACTTAGAATCGCAGATTTAAATTAGAATTTAAAATATTTTCAGGAGTACTGCATAAAACAAAATCGGTAAAAGATGAAGTATGGTATTAAAAAAATGTATACGTGTGCAAAACTTCACCCTACATTCTTCCATTACACGTTATGATACTGTCTTTGAAGATCGTAATTTCTTGTAAAGTTATGTGCTAAGTAAACTGATTGAGCATTGGCTCATTCCAGCTGTTGTACAGGCATGTGATCTGTGTAAATAAAAAAATAAACCATAATGCTCCTTTCTCTACCCACCTTACTATTTTTTTCTCGTGAAAATTGCAAGGTTGAATTACTCTTCAATCCTATTGCTGAAAATAGGAAATTAATTATGCGACTTTGTTAAAACGATGATTTTCTTTTATTATCCACGTCAAAGAAAACGTGGGGATTCATGACGTCATCGTGTATTGAAGAATTTCGGAAGACTTCGAAAGCAGCACGCGTCCACCCCCAAACCTGGAAGAACTGGGCGTCTTTGTGATACCCACATGCCCCGAAGACACATATTGGTTCCGTATATTGTGATTTCAATTGAGTGCGTCGTGAAATTATGAAATTCTTTTTTGTTTTCGTGTGGTAGCGAAGCCAAGGTGGCGGCATCCAGCTCCTGTAGTTAGGTTAAACGACGAACCTCTCAACCTCTACTTGAAAAACTCGAATAACATCCACGTGATTCGATTTTTTTACGTTATACTGAGTGAGGGGGGGGGGAGTAATTATTACTCTTAAGCTAATTAATTTTCTGCAAAAATTTCTAGTTTGCCGAGGTCTAGGAAGGTCACAGGTGAAGCGTAGGAATGAGAGAGAGAGAGAGAGAGAGAGAGAGAGAGAGAGAGAGAGAGAGAGAGAGCGAGAGATAGAGATTTGTTTGTATATCTATTGAAAAGAAAGTGAAAGAGAGGAGGGGGGAGAGGCAGACAGACAGACAGAGATAGAAATAAACATCGAAGAGGCACTGGCGCTCGAAACACACACAGGAAATTAATTGGCAGATTTATAAGACGTTTATGATGATGGTGACACTGGCAATGTGGGCCTACTCTGCACTCATCACTTGAGGTTACCCTTTCACCCTTCACACTGCTGCTGACTCGTGTAATTGGGGTCTTGGTTACAGCTATTTTTTAATCCTTATTTGTAATTAGTCGACCGGAACAGACGGATGTCATACATTGTAGGTGGATAAGGCGTGCGAATCATATCATAATTTAGTTTCTTTCATTACGTATGACGTAAGGCTAAATGTAGTGTGGTAATGTGCAAGTCACAACACTTTGGACAAAAAAGGCAAAGATAAGATCAATCCAAGTTTTGAGCTCTAAGGAAAAAACAGCAGTGCCTGCAAAGGAATGCTTAACCTATTTGCCTCACATGCCTATATTTATTTCATTATTTTATTTTCGCGATGTTATGTACTGCTCTAATTCCCAATTTGTAGAAGAGAGTGCCAGTCAGACTGCGCTCAGCCGTCACGGCAAGCACATCAGTTGTACTTAATTCGGTCTAAAGTCGGAGCTTTTGGTTACAAGCGGGGGTGGGGGGGGGGGGGGGCTGGGACAAAGGTAAGGACGGGTTGACCAGTGGTGGTGGTGGGGGGGGGGGGGTATCTGTCGCCACAGTCACCACTTCGAATTTATACAAGCAGTTTGTTCCCTGTGTAAGGGGAGGGGTAGGTGGTGTGTTAAAGTGTGAAGTTTGCGTCTGGAGCGCGATTAAAGGAATAAAAATAATAATCACGAGCGTAAGATGAGACGAAGGTGAGGCGGCAGAGGCGGGCGGTGGGCGAGCAGGTTCTTCGCACCGCCGCCGTAGCCGCCCGCAGTTTTTTTTTTCACAAGTTTCATTGAAGAGGACCATGGCTATTCGTCGAGCTATATTCCATCTGCTCGGCCGCCTGTGTTCCAGTGCTCATTATCTATTCCCGTTCGCTTCGTTTCGTCTAAATGGCACTAGCCGTTCCTTTTGTAATTTGTTTGTTTGTTTGGCCTACATCCTACGTCTGTCTTGAGGTTAAGGGTTCCGACCACAACGCGTCACTCTATTTTACTGGTTGTGGCGGCCACTCTCTTATAGACAAGTTATCACCCAGATTTCATGGATTTTTTCCATTGAAGTACGCATCACTGTCTCCTGGACCTATACACCCGTCTCTCCCCTACCAGTGCCGTACCCTTCATTGATCTGAAAAGTGTAAATATAGGAATAGTCCTCGACCAACAAGTAGATTTTCCATCGCCATGACAAACCAAGACAACTAAACTATAGTTCTCGTCCACAAAAGTACCGACGCCATGATCGTTCGTAAACATAACGTGGAGTGTGTAGATCAGGGGCTGGATTCATCAACGCACTTACCATGATAAATGCGCTGGTAACTGCAATTATGATTGTAAACAGACCGCATCGGTATTTATGAACAACTTACCATGGTAGAATACAATGCTAAATTTACCAGTGGTTGGAGGACTGGTATGTCCACTGGCAACTAGAGTGACGACTCTCTCCTCAGGCTTTATCTCATAAAAAAACAATATTTAAGGCAACACTCTAGTTTGCATATACACCTATTATGATCAGAATGATGGCACTGTTCATTTTCATATGAACATGACAAAAGTAAAGAAAATTCACAAGAAATAAGCGAGAATAATATTCACTCAGCCTAGGGTAAATTTGCAACAACATTAACATTAAAAATAATACATGGAATTAATAATTTGACCAATTCAAGCATATTTATTTCAATGGCATAGTTGAAAAACAGTAAATATATAAATATTAATTGACTCAGAAATTGGCGATTCATACGTTAGAGTTCAATAAACGATTGACGCAGCAACCACGCATATCGGAACTCTAGAAAAGGACAACAATAAATATTGAAGTGGCCTCCACGCCTATCGAACCTCTTGCAAAATACAAGTTCCACAAATAATGAACAGGACGTTTTGGACTGACAAATAGCCAATGAGGCCTTTAAAGAATATAAATAATAATCAAACCAATTTAAGTTTTTTATTATTATTTTTTTTAGTTGCACTTCTTTATCGTACTATATTTGTATTGAAGAAAGTACAAATCGCATCTCACTGTTTGTTTATTTTTTGTGTTTGCATTAATTTATATATAATTATTCAAAATCTTTCTCTTTGTAAAATGTTGACATAAATAATACCTCCATTACGTGGAGCCATTGTTTCTTATCTTTTGACTGCAACCTATAAAAACAAGATTTTTTTTTTTTTTTTAACCATTACATTATATAGGATCCATAAATTATGAAATAGAATATGCTTTCTAAGAAATGAATTTATATAGAAATTTTATACAGAAGAAATTTTTATCATTTCTTTCTTGAAACATGAACATCTCGTTGCTGATCAGGCTTTGTTTACATGTCACGGGATTGGTCAAAGGAGTCCAAAGAATCATGTAAGGCGCTCGCTGATTGGCGGAATCGATCTGCCAGAGTTACTACCAAACTACATTGGTAAAGTCAATTTACCCTTACCAGGCGACTTGCTATCGCTTTGTATATCCCACTTTACCATGGCTGGTAAACGTGCTAATAATTGACCGCTGGCAAATGCCTTACGACCGTATGTTAATGAATCCAGCCCCAGTGTGGCAAGTGTCTGAGGCAAAGAGATGTGCCTCAATACTTCCCTTGTGAATTGTGCCAACAATCTTCAACATTATTGCCTTGAATGTCCCGTTACAAACCTGTTACCATAAAGACAGTCCATAATAGACGGGGCAATCATTTGGACTAAATTCTCATTAGACATCTTAACTTTGGTGAGTGTTAAGTGTGTATAGTGTCCTGCGAGTCACGAGTCACTTTGAATTTTTCAATTACTAGGTCTGCCGCTCTCTGAACGTAATAAATTGATAAAAACAAAACCTTCTCTTCCTCCTTATCCTTCTTTCCCTTCTTCTTTCAAGGTATTCAACTCTTCTTGTATTTATTTTAGTTTATCTTTTACAGGGTAAAGTACCAGAAGTGGACCCGGTGTCAGACACACCACGTGCATTCCAAATATTTTCTGTCTCTTCTCTCCTCTCTCTCTTTCTCTCTCTCCCTCTCCTCATTCTCATTCTCTTTCTCTTTCACTTTCATTATCTCTCTCTCTCTCTCTCTCTCCCCCTCTCCTCATTCTCATTCTCACTCACTCTCCCGCTCCCTCTCATTCTCTCTCTCTCCCTTTCCTCATACTAATTATTTCTCTCTCCCCCTCTCCCTCCCACCCTGTCTCCTCATTCTATCTCTCTCTCTCCCTCTCCTCATTCTCCTTATGTCTCTCTCTCCCTCTCCTCATTCTCCTTCTGTCTCTCCCTCTCCCTCTCCTCCTTCTTCTCATTCTCATTCTGTCTCTCTCCCTCTCCTCATTTTCATTATCTCTTTCTCTCCCTCCCTCCCTCCTTCTCCTCATTCTCATTATAGCTCTCTCCTTCCCTCCCTCACTCCCTCCCTCTCCTCATTCTCTCTCTCTCCCTTTCCTCATTCCCACTCTTTCTCCATCCCTCTCCTCATTCTCATTCTCTCTCTCTCCCTCTCCTCATTCACTCTCTCCCTTTCCTCATTCTTTCTCTCTCCCTCTCCTCATTCTCTCTCTCCCTCTTCTCATTCTCTTTCTCTCTTTCTTTCCCTCTCCTCATTTTCTCTCCTCTCTCTCTCCCTCTCTTCATTCTCTCTCCCTCTCCTCATTCTCTCTCTCTCCCACTCCCCATTCTCTCTCTCCCTCTCCTCATTCTCTCTCACTCTCTCCCTCTCCTCATTCTCTCTCCCTCTCCTCATTCTCTCTCTCTCCCTCTCTTCATTCTCTCTCTCCTCATTTCTCTAATTTCTGCCTGCCCTCCCTCCTCCTCTCCTCCTCCTCTCTCGCCCTCCCTCCCTCTACTCATCCTCTCCCTCTCCCTCTCCTCATTTTCTCCCTTTCCCTCTCCCTCTCCTCATTCTCTCTCTCTCTCGCCCTCCCTCCCTCTACTCATTCTCTCCCTCTCCTTCTCATCATTCCCTCTCCCTCTCCTCATTCTCTCTCCTCTCTCCCTCTCCTCATTTGCTCTCTCTCCCTTTCCTCATTCTCATTCTCTCTCTCCCTCCCTCACCTCATTCCCTCTCCTCTTTCTCTCTCTCTCTCCCTCTCCCCATTCTCTCTCTCCCTTTCCTCATTCTCTCTCTCCCTCTCCTCATTCTCTCTCCCTCTCCTCATCCTCTTTCCCTCTCCTCATTCTCTCTCTCCCTGTCTCCTCATTCTCTCTCTCCTCATTCTTTCACTCTCTCCTCATTCTCTCTCTCTCTATCTCCCTCGCCTCTCATTCTCTGTGAGAATTATATATTATGCTTATATAAGATATTAATTACAGCAATAGATCCATTTACAAATATATGCATTTTCGCACTTTAATCCAGCGAGGCAATCGCCGGGTCAGGTCAGCTCAACTTTGACTGATGGGTGGTTCGTACATAGTTGCCTTCCAAAGTACCTAGACCCTCAAAAAGAGCTTAATACCCTCGACTGTCACACCTTCTGCATTCCTGACTACTATCCCGTATAACAACCATCGGGGACCAGCGGATGGGAACCCCTTCCATATAAGCAGGAAATCTGGAACATGCAGATAAACCGGGAATCGACTACGCTACCGCTGACGCCTGATTTCTCCGCCTGTTATACGTGTTGTGATAGTGTCTATTACTGTGGTCATTGTGCTATGGTGTATATTTCTATCGTGCACCATAACGTCAGACTATCTGCGTTATGGAATGAACTGTTTAAACCCTGTGTCTGGTATCACTACATTTTTTTGTGGTGGGTTATTAGTTCCGACAGACTAAGACACCCATCACATTCTCTCTCTCTCTCTGCCCCTCTCTATCTTTCCTCATTTTCTCTCTTTCCCTCTCCTCCTTTTCTTTCTCTCTCCCTCTCCACATTCTCTCCCTCTCCTCGTTCTCTCTCACTCACTCTCCATCTCCTCCCCCTTTCCTCATTCTCTCTCTTATCTCCCTCTTCTCATTCTCTCTCTTTCCCTCTCCTCATTCTCTCTCTCCCTCTCCTCATTCTCTATCTCTCCCTCTCCTTATTCTCATTCTCTATCTCTTTCTCCCTCTCATTCTCTCTTTCTTCTTTGTCTCTCTCTATCTCTCTCTCCCTCTCCTCATTCTCTCTCTGTCTCTCCCCTTCTAATTCTCTCTCTCCCTCTCCTCATTCTTTCTCTCTATCCCCCTCACCTCATTCTCTCTCTTTCTCTCCCTCTCCTCACTCTCTCTCTTTCTCTCCCTCTCCTCATTCTCTCTCTCTCTCCCTCCCTCTCCTCATTCTCTTTCTCTCCCTCTCCCCTTCTCCTCATTCTCTCTCTCTTTCTCTCCCTCTCCTCATTCTCTCTCTCTCTTTCTCTCCCTCTCCTCATTCACTCTCTCCCTTTCCTCATTCTTTCTCTCTCCCTCTCCTCATTCTCTCTCTCCCTCTTCTCATTCTCTTTCTCTCTTTCTTTCCCTCTCCTCTCTCTCTCTCTCTCTCTCTCTCTCTCTCTCTCCCTCTCTCTCTCTCTCTCTCTCTCTCTCTCTCTCCTCATTCTCTCTCTCTCTCTCCCTCTCCTCATTCTCTCTCCCTCTCCTCATTCTCTCTCTCTCCCTCTCTTCATTCTCTCTCTCTCCCTCTCTTCATTCTCTCTCTCTCCCTCTCTTCATTCTCTCTCTCCCTCCCTCACCTCATTCTCTCTCTCTCCCTCTCCTCATTCTCTATCTCCCTCCCTCTCCTCATTCTCTCTCTCCGTCCCTCTCCTCATTCTCTCTCTCCGTCCCTCTCCTCATTCTCTCTCTCCGTCCCTCTCCTCATTCTCTATCTCCCTCCCTCTCCTCATTCTCTATCTCCCTCCCTCTCCTCATTCTCTCTCTCTCCCTCTCCTCATTCTCTCTCTCCCTCCCTCTCCTCATTCTCTCTCTCCCTCCCTCTCATCATTCTCTCCCTCCCTCCCTCTCCTCATTCTCTCTCTCCCCCTCTCTCCTCATTCTCTCACTCTCTCTCGTTCTCTCTCTCTCACACACACACACACACACACACACACACACACACACACACACACATATATATATATATATATATATATATATATATATATATATATATATATATATATATATATATATATATATATGTATGTATATGTATATGAGAGGCATACTTCCTGCAGTGGAAACCTTGTCCTTTCAAACGTAAGGAGGGAGCCAAAAAGTGTCACACTATAAATGGAAGAAAAAAAAATAAATACCATCTGTTATTAATACCATCTATGATTTGCGAGTATACCATACAGTGTGAAAGCATCTGAGTATGTCTGAATATCGTTTAAATCCAAAAGCATGACAATTATGCCAAGCCAGTGCCAAGGGTCAAAGGTGACCAACTTCCTTTCAATATCTGCTTGAATAAAAATCCCATTCCCAGTTCGTGAGTACATAGAATCGCAAATGGCACGGTTTCAGTGTATGTGAACGTATGTATGTATGTATGTGTGTTTCTGTTTGGGTAAATGTGTATGTAGAAAGAATATGTTTGTATTGTTTTTTCATAACATTGTCACTGATATTAAGAGAGTATCTATGAACTTTTTAGTATGGTAAATTATCCTTACTAAATACCAAAAATGGTGTCGATGGATTCCTCTCACTCTGTACTTTACCCGCGATTCCGCCCCTGTAACCCACAATCTGGGTCCCGATAGTAGGGGAGGGAATGAAGTAGATAAGAGAAATTGCGGGATAAAATATGAATTCGGGGCACACTTCGTATGCAAATTTTTATAACCAACCTAATTTTGCCTAGTTTTCAAGTTACCTCTAGCCAAGAGGGGGCTTCTCCCCCCCTGGCCCCCCTTATTCAGAGCACTTCGTCAAAGATTATATATAGGAAAGATAGGAAAACTCCTATCCTTAGAGGTTAAAAAAATGTGAGTGATCG